>JALBCR010002012.1:0-114498 GCA_030710515.1 Abscondita cerata
AATACTGTTCTGTAAATTCTACAATACAATTGACGTATTTTCTTAGCACAAAGCGATACTACCGACCTCTGATGTTTAGAACAAATTTCGGGGTCGCATAATCCCGTAAGGTTGACTATCTTTACCAATATTTCAATCAACGACGTTACGGCATTTTGTTGAAGTTAGAAAGAGAGAGCATGTGTAGAATGTCTAATCATCCTTCAAATCTAAATATAATTCTTTAAGTTTGTAAAAAAGTAAGTATTTAGTATTTTGTGATTTTACGAAAATTCTAATCAATGTTCAGTTGCTTTCATATTCTATAATAGCTATTGAAGTAAGCATAATCAAATACTTTTGCATAAAACCTGTTCTTATTAAATTTGAAGTTAAATGAATCCTTTGTTTTCTTGTATTGTAGACCTGTGTGTAAACTATTAGACATAATACTTGCATCTTGCAAGAACATGCAGGTATTCTAAAGGTAAAAGTGTATTTTAAGTCAATACAGTTGTTATTATAGATAAGACAGATATTTCCATTAGTAGGGATCGAGTAGTTTGTCTCTACCACAGGTCTTTACCGTTAAACAGAAGTTGGTGTTCTAAGGAGTTTATTCAAAATCAGCGAAAGTAAAGTATAACCCGTAAAAAAAAACTTTTTTTTTTTGAATTAGATGGCGTGTTTGTCTTTAAATTATTTAATTTGCTATTTCTTTTTGACTTTCCATTTCAGGTTTTACTAGAATCCAGGAGTCAACAAACAAGATAACAAGATTATTATTTTAAGACCATCCAAGAACAATTGTAAGAAATGTTGTAATTTCAAATACGGTTTTTTATTAAAAGTAATTGTCGTTTTAAGTTTTAATTACATTGTATTAAAAATTCTTTTCTATAAATGCGGTAGTGGCCCTGAAAAGAACCGATTTGTTTGTGGATATACAGAAGTGAAAGCTAATCGGTATAACATGCCAAGTGCTTGGCTTATAACAACTGGTTAAAATGCTGTCCATTTACTGTTAAACAGTGCTCCAAATTAAAGTTTCGTTGCACATTTGCAATCATATTTGCTGGTGTATTGAAGCAAACTTCCACAATTATATCTTTTAAAGACTCAATTGTGTCATGGGTTCTGTCGGTATAAACCTTCGAAGATATGTAAAGCCATAAAAAGAAGTCGTTGGGAAACAAGCCTGGTGATTTTGGTGGCCAAGTAACTTCCTCACCTCTTCCAATCCAGGTTCTAGGAAGTGCTTCATTTAAAAGTTGTTGTATTTGATTCTCATTATGTGCTGGACACCCATCATGCTGATACCGCAAATTACATTGAGATTTAACAAACATTCATTGGTGAAGCAAATATTCTTAACAAAATTCATATCATTATTGCGTATCTTCATTAATGTTTCACAAAATTCTTGCCTTTTGTCAGCATCGGTTTATGCTTTTTAAAATTTTATGAACTCGACACCTATTTACACCACAGTCGATACTTAGTTGTAGAATACTAATATTAAAGTTAAGTTGCATAGCACCGAGTACATTGATTTCTTCATCGTTGGTCTATCTTCGGTTTTTTTGAACTGACGCTTGTGTACACTGCGGTTTTTCTGCCGATCCGAAAAAGTGCAGCAAACAAAGCAGAAGTGTTTCTGTAGCTTTCACCTCTGTATACCCTCTTAACAATTTGAACTTTCTCAGAGATTGTATACACACTCATTTTCAAAAATTAAATTAGAGAATATTGCAATAAGAAACAGGCAATAACAATTAATTGTAACGTATACGTCAATACGAAAATTTCATAGCCTTAGTGGCTCAATTTAATGTTTTTCTATAGTGAAATTCCTATGTTGCGTCTTGCCAGAGACACCCGGTATATAGTTATTCATATAAGAACTGTCCCAGAATTACATTTTCTACAATTTCTATTTGCTTAGTTTTGTAACATTGTATTGTTTTAAATTGTAGAAAAAAAGTTAAATGATATTTCTGTTTGATTTTTTACAAACAAAACTATCAATTTAATTAAAAAAAAGTTCATTAAATTTGTGTTTAAAATTTAAAATTTTGAATTAATTTGTAGAATTTCTTGAATTGTGTATTACGATTTGGTTTATTTTCAAAATTATTAATTCTGTTTACTCTCTAATTTTTCAAAAATTTCAATTTTTTCTAATTTTATCGTAAATTTTTGTAGGAAATTAAAATCATTGTATGATTTTATTAATTTGCTAAATTCTACAATTGGTAAGACAAAAATAAATTCTGAAAACGAATGTATTAATATTTATTATTATATTATAATTAAATTATATTATATTATTAAACAATTCTATTGTCTTTTCTAACATATTTTTTGTATATAATTAACTAGTTTCCCCATTTTAATTATTTTATCCACAATCACCATATTATAGAGCTATTATTATGCCGTTACGAAAAGTATTATAACACCTATAAAACACTAGTGTTTTATATTCCATAAAACATTAGTGTTTTGTAATATATAAAATTCAAGAAAAATTTGCAGAAAATTTAGTAATTATTTATTAACATTAATATTAACATTCACGTTAACATCAAAAGTAAACTTATTTGCAATATCAGGATTTACATTTACACAAACCACGTTTGAGGAAGACTGCATCGCGGAGATCTCTTGCATTGTGCTGGATTTTCCTTAAATTTTTCTAGCAATATCGATTTTATTTGACTCGCTTTCTTCTATATACCCTCAACAACACTAGATGACCTCCACGCTACGTGCCCTTAAGAGTGAGAATATCACCACCAGCATTAGCCAACAGAGTCGCCGAAGAACGGCGCATACTATGGCCCGTGTAGGATTTAGCGTTTAGAAGTTTTAAGAAAGAAGCAATCTGTGAGGGATTCTGGAAATAGTGTTAATTCCCACAGGTTGCACGGTGCATTTTGAATTTATATATCGCAAAAAATCTTTCCTGCGAAATAGTACTTTTAGGACGTAGGCGTATGTATTTCTTGCATATCTCCATAACATTAACAGAGAATCCTTCGTCTAATACAGTGAAACTTCTTGACATATTGGTCTTTGTTTCTGGGATGGACACGTAGATAAAAGATCCTTTATCTTTCACATGTTCAATATTTAAGTTTACCAGTTCATTGCATCGTAAACCTCCACAAACACCCATTATGACAGCAACCTAGAAATATTTAAAATAATTAAGATACCAATACAAAAGAAAAGAAAATTGGTTGTACCTTCATCATTAAGTACTTTTCATCAGATGCTGTTTTCAAAAATTGTTCGATGTGTCCCCTCTCAAGCACTTTTGCCTTCTTTGCCTTGTAGTTTTTGATTGGCTCTTGAGATAAGCAATTAATTTGCCGTATTTTGATATGTCAATATTTCTATGCACATTCAAAGTTGTTCTTAACATTGAATATTTCGTCCACATCGACGAGGAGGCAAACTTGCTTCTTACATTTAAAAAGAATAGACGTCCTCGTTTATGATGTTTGCACCTCTTTTCTCTCTCCATTCATTAAAGGTAGCAAATTCTTTTATGTATGCATCTTTAGATTTGGCCGGCAACAGTTGCAGGGTTACTTCTTCAGCTTCTGCTTTAATTTCCCAAAGAATCACTTTCTGACATTTTTCAAAACGACGCACACAAACGATTTCTAATTTTTTCACAAATATTGTTTTAATAAACAAGCATCCTAGCAACTAATAATGCAAAGCCGCCCAAAGTTTCACTAAATTTTCTAATATTTGCTATTACATTGAAATTTTAGAACTGTCAGATTACTTATTTTCAATTAAATTGGTTTGATTGTGGATAAAATCTTGTATTGCACGTGTTTTGTGGTTTTAGTTTGGCATATTATTCCCTCTTAAGAAAATTAAAGAATTTTAGAATCTACAAATTATTTTAAAATTATATGAAAAATGGGTACTTACTTAATTACAATTAGAAATTACAGTAATAGATTACAATTTAAATATGAATGACAGTGGTCAAATATTAAATATTAAACAATTTAAAAAAGTTGAATTTTATTATTTTATTAATTATATTTTAAATAAAAGTGTATAGAGTTTGTTTGATTGTTTAAAAGAAATTTTTTTCTATTTTGGGTCGCTTACAGAGCTATAAAAGCACCTAAATGAGTTCTTTTAGGAAATAGAACAATTTTTATTCCGAACGGTGGTAACACTGATAACGTCCAAGCTGTCATTACGTTCGGTGTGCATTAATTTAAATCATAATTAATGTTCAGTAGATTTATTTATCTACTTATTTTTATTTCCAACCATTTTTTTATGAAACAATGATAAATGTACTAATTAAACTTAATAAACTGGCATTTAAACCAAAGTTTAATGAAAATATTGCCACCTTAGCAATTACACTTCAAAATTCCCTAAATTTAAATACTCGCGAAATTTTATTTTAAAATCAATCTGAAAAGCCCAAAATAGAAAAAATAGTAATTAAAAAGTCGTATCAAGTTATTTATATAAGAAAATATAATATAAATCTTCAATATCAGATTGTCCTAAATACTAATCGTCTTTAAGCTTATGACACTACATGTAAAAGACTTTTATGATCTAGTATTTTTAATTAATGACCATAGTCATGTTGGACCTTATATTAGTGCAAAAATGGTTATTGAATTATAATGTAATTTTACCATCACTTTTTGACTTTTTAATTTCTAGATTGGTCAATAGGATTTATATTCAATAATGCCAAGCTTGTTAAGCTTTTTTAAAATCATTATGAATACTAAGGCAAGAAAGACAACACTACGCTGTATGTATTAGACAAAGACATGACGCACAAATATGAAAATACTATGTAAATGCTCAAAAAAATCCTCAAATGTAACAGAACATATCTAACAAATGTGTTAAGGTAACGATTAAAGAATATGACACTTATAGGAAGAAGTTGAAGAGGAAGAAAAGAAAACAACCCAGACTGTGACATGTCTGAAGACAAACACAACAAAAGGCGAACCAAAGGATATGTTCAAAGTAATAAACAATAAAAGATGACACTGGAGATAGTGTCTACCTTTAACTCCAAAAAATAGAAAAATCTCGGAATGCACTTTTAGAAAAGGGAACACCACCGTATATATTAAAACCAAAAGAACGATTATAAATAAAAAAAAAACAGCCACCCTGTTGTACTCAAAAAAAGAAGGGAAGTTATATAGCAATCTATTATGAGGAGTAAAGAAAGTCTTATAAACTGGTCACAAAACAACAATGATCTCTACGGCGTCAAAAGACCCGAGGCGATTACCTTCTACTTGAAAGATAAAAATACAGACATCACCCAAACAATCAATAACCAAATACAAAATTTCGGATACAGTAAGTCCTCCAAAATAATTAAGAAAATAAGAATTTGAAGTGGACAAACTATGACCAGGGCTAGGTGGTAAACAAACTGTAACAGTCGTCGCCAAAAGCGAAGTAATAGCAACTAAATACTAAGAGGGTTGAAGAGGACAAATGTCATCAATGCTGGGAACTAAAACCTACGACACATCACTAACAAACACCGTGATTATGCAATACCTCCTTCGCTGGTCGGTTATAAAAGATGAGAAAAAGCAACAAAATCGCGCAGTTTATAGGTTATATGTCCTATAACATCTTACAAATAATCCTGAGAAGAAAACGGACTGCACATGATTTTATGTGTGCCACAGCTAAAGTGGAAAGCGTCTTTATTACAATTAATTAACAACGAAGCCGAAGATGTACTAACAGCCTGAAATAAACATTTGCAGCGCATATGTTTCATCGAGCTGCATTACAGATCAGCTAGAGAAATGTCTACACAAAATTTTTCAACTCCATAATAGGAGGAGACTTCAACGCTAAATCGCCGGAATGAGATTCTCTTATAGAAGATCAAAAGGAAAAAAATAGTTGTAAAAAAAAAAAAAAAAAAAAAAAAAAAAAAAAAAAAAAAAAAAAATAAAAAAAAAAAAAAAAAAAATATATAAAAAAAAAAAAAAAAAAAAAAAAAAAAAAAAAAAAAAAAAAAAAAAAAAAAAAAAAAAAAAAAAAAAAAAAAAAAAAAAAAAAAAAAAAAAAAAAAAAAAAAAAAAAAAAAAAAAAAATAAAAAAAAAAAAAAAAAAAAAAAAAAAAAAAAAAAAAAAAAAAAAAAAAAAAAAAAAAAAAAAAAAAAAAAAAAAAAAAAAAAATAAAAGAAGTAAACTGCAGGAAACGTATTCTCAATTATGTAACGACATTCACCATCAACAATAAATCTTCTTACATAGATATGACAATGGCGACATAGAACGTAACACCATATATAACTAAATGGCAAGTGTCACAGGAAGGTGGTAAGGTACTAAAGTATCTAGGCATACATATCGACAAAGGGAACATATACTGAACATATACAAGACGAAACAACCCAAAATGTCATACAAATAAACATGATTTAGTTATTAACTTTTTCCACAGAAAAAAAAAAAAAAAAAAAAAAAAAAAAAAAAAAAAAAAAAAAAAAAAAAAAAAAAAAAAAAAAAAAAAAAAAAAAAAAAAAAAAAGTGTTCAGAAGTTAAGCGTGTAATGCAATTTTTGTGTTACCCTATATACCAACATATTCATTTACATTATTCAAAAACAATATCAGGACATAATTAGGATGATATTATTCTGTCCAGTTAATTTTGCGTTGCAATGTATATAAAAAACATATGTTTTTTTCATTGCGATCAAGTAAAATTGTAGAAGAAAAAAGTTTAGCGGACATAATTCCGGAACAGTTATGTGCGACCTTTAGTACCGGAAGAGAATTTTTGAATACCATATTTGCAATAATATTCCAGCTTGTTATTTTGTAAAATTCAGATATGTTCTTTTAATCAATAAAATATTTCACCTATAACAACAAGCCTGTAAAATCCGCATTAATCCATGTAGTTAATTGTCAACCCAAATCTTGTCAGAAGGATTTAAACAGGGCGTCCTTGCAGCAGGACGGTTTTCAGAAGGGGGTCTTTTGACAGGGCAACTGTCTGTCTGTACTTTTAAAAAATATGTATTTACATTAATATTTTATTAAATAAAACTAATATTTAATAATTTATATAAAATAATTTTTTATTTTAAATTTTTAATCGTAAAGTTAAAATGAAATTAACAATCTTAGATTAAGGGGGCGACTTGGTAATTCGTTGTGTGCTGACCGCGGAAATCTAAAAGTGGTATTAAACTATTGCTTACTCATATCTTACCACTACTCTCAAAGGCATCATGCTGCTTTCGTTCTACAATGGTTCAATATATACAATCTACGAATTACTACAGCTTTTAGCAAAACAAGCTTGTTTAAAATTTCATCTTGTACCCTTATTTTTTAAAGTAATTTTTCCAAATTTTCAATACCATTAGTACAAAGATGTATCTATCATTTGAGGGATAATGGTGATTTTTAATATCCATGTAGAAATCTTATTAAAGCTGCCATAAAGTTAGCTATTTTAGCTCAAGTTTGACATTTTTTTTCTCCTTAGTATTTAAAAGTTTGATAAAATTCTGTTTGTCAAATATTCAAACAATATAAAATTATAATATCTAAACACCTCATTTTTCTCTAGGTAAACGGGCCCCTTAAGAAAAAAAAAAATTATTAAAGTCGGTATAATTTAAGTAAGGGGTACTTTTAATATGAAAAATAATTTCATTTTAACCAGAATTTTGAGCTTTATTAATTCTTTTGAATTTCCATAATGTGATAAGAATGTAATATTGTGCTTTTATTACATAAATACAGTATTTTATAATTATTATTATTCCAAATATGATTACTGTTAGAAATAATGTGATCTACAAACGTAAATTTTGTTCAAGTTTGTCCTATAAATATAGGATTTGGAATAAACATAGCAATCGAGTTGATAAATACCAAATTTGGAAAGTAAATAAATTTTGACTTTTGTTGTTAGTAAGTAAGTTTTATTTAAAAATCAGTTTAAATTTATTTATAAAATTTTTTGCAGTTTTATAAAAAGTAAGAACAAGATAAGGTAAAGATAAAATTTAAAATAGAAAGTTTGGTAAACTTTTTCAATTCAAAATTGAACTTTAATTTGATGTATGGCGTAAAATAATATTAAAAGGGTAACTAACCATTAGAAAAGGCAAGAAGTTGGTTTGTAATAAATATTAAAATAAACTTTATATTTTTATATACAAACGTTAACTATGGATAAAGAAATATTACCTTCATAAATTAAAAGTATCTATTCCACAATTTAACAGTTTAGGTAAAATTAATACTGTTAAAAACTATTTTCCCTAAATTAATCGTAATAATATCAGCTACAAGAAGAGAATGGATTGAACCTAAAGCTGAACCTGTTAATTGTTTAAAAACCTTATTATGAAACAGAAAAAAAAATTGTTTTCCAACTAAAGTTCAATTGTATAACATCTAAACAATCACGAAAAGGAATACTGAGAAATAAATCTAATTAGTAATTTGGTGGGTATAGATTGAATTCATAAAATAAATACAACCGTTTCGTTGATGTAAATTATAATATAATTTAAAAAAGGTTAATAACTTTTCAATGTCAACACGTGGCAAGCAATTAGTTTTTTGTAGAGTAGATCTCACAATAAATTGTTCGTGTTAGAGAATGATATCTTAAAACTAAATTTGGTTTACGAATAATTTGAAAATTAAGAGGCAAGGCAAGAATTAAATATAATTTTTTGTTTAGATTACCTTTAGTTTTAACGGTCTAAATAAAGATTACTTCAGTTAAAGCGTAACTAGTCAGCAATCGGTTTTCTTTTGTAAAATACCTTAGTAATCAAAGAAATAAAGTACCACCTCGATAGATTCAACCTCAAAAAACCACTAGCGTATATAATTATTCGACACCAGTCATCCGATTCATTGATTTCGAATCGTTTGTAAAGCTGGATATAAACATTATATAACACCGATGCAGTTACAAAATGTTGTTTAGGATTATAAATTTACGTTGAGTATGAAATATCTTTTGGGGGTCTATAATCATCATCATGATTATGTGCCGACGACCAATTTTCATCCTAAACCAAACACAGCCTTAACTTATACAAACACAGGACCGCCTAAGGGATCGAATTAGAAAGATGCACCTGTCGGTTCCTATATTTATAACATATCAACTGTCTTTATCCTTAGCTGCTTAATTTCGGTTTTATTGGATATTTCTGAAATAAATTATATTACGGTTGATGAGCTTTGCTTAGATTTTATTGTCAGTTAAGAATTATTGCTATTTTTATGAGTGTAGCATACGAATGTAGATGACCATTACCAATTCATTAAATATTCTGTCCATATTTATTTGATTTGTTATCTAGCTTACGAAAAGAATTCTGAAAATATGTAGTTACCTTTGAAATTTGTATAATTTATGATTACACTTTAGTACTTTCCTTTGATAAAAAAGAGCCATAATTGAAATTTGATCTATAATTAGATTTTCAAATAAATATGATATACGGATGTTGCAGAATTAAACCTGTATTGAATAGTTTTCTCATGCTTTAAAGGAACATCACTAAATTAATGGCGTATTAAAATCACATAGGAAACTAGAGCGAGTACTAAAACTGTCCAAGTTATATAGTAACGCATAAAACATTCTCTCCCATAATGGAATGGTTCTTACATAAATGAATAATTTATAATTATTGTACGTACGTCGGACAACTTTTATAAGATTTCTGTGTATTATATAAATTATGTACAATATTATAAAAGGTAATCAAATAAAGGAAGATTGGATGTCGAAGTTATTTAAACATATAAATATCAGGGGCCAGTTCAATTCGGCCATAAAATATCTTAAACCCACGCAAACATGGTTTGCAATGCTGTTGTGTAAAGGTACATAACGTGTTTACAAATTTATAGTATCTTACTTTTGACAATAAAGTAATTTGTTTTTTACTGTCGACTGTTGTCGTTTTACTGTACATGTATAGACGAACCAATAATATCTGTTTATTTTTCAGAAAAAAAATATGGATGAAGTATTTAGGTTTACTGCTATAGTTTCTCTTACATAAAGACTTGATCAAAAGCTACATGTAATTGTTTAATGTAATTTGTAGCAACAAAAGGACTGGGTACTAATACTCCTTCCGGAGTTTTGAATAATAAGTGGTAACACAGACCTAATTTGTCTTAAACCTCTTTAATTAGCAGAAACTGCTCATGAAAAAAATTAAGCTATAAAATTGATAATCCAATAATATCAAATTTACGATATTGACATGGTAACTGCCCAGGATAAAAGAGTTGGTATAATACACGATTGTTTTAATGTGTGCTAAAATTTAATTAAACGTTATTTTGTGGCGTCTCGACGCGAGCTTACGTCCACACGAGCTTACCTATGCTCGTTCAACTTCACTTCAAAACAAGGGATCCATTATTATAAAGTCATTGTTTTATATGAAACAAAAAATTGCTCAGAAAATAGCAACATAATTCATATAGGTATAGCAGTCAGAGAAGGAAAAACTTCAAACTATAATAAACTAATCTAATAATTTAAACAACAAATAAACGTACCTACTAAATAACTAACAAATTATCGTATCCAGAGAAAACCGTATTTGCCACTTTTCTAAATTTTAAATTAAATTAAAGTGTAAAATAAATTCACTAATCATTCATAACCTACATGGTTTTTATAGTCGACGAAGTACAAAATTTAACCTTGCAGCTTATACAAATTACTTAACCAACGCTTTAGAGCCTGACTGTCAAGTAGACGCTATCTATACTGATTACAAGAAAGCAATTGACAGAGTTTCACGTTATTGATTAAAAAACTTTCTGTTTACGATATTTCAGGCCCACTTCTGTTTTGATTTCAGTCATATTTTATAGGACAATTCCAATATGTTAAGCTATCTCCTTCTCATATGTCAACTCTTACACCAGTTCCATCAGGGGTTCCCCAGGGTTCATTTCGACTTTTAATTTTTATTAATGACATATGTGCAACTCTAAATAATTCATGCTTGTTATTCGCAGACAATTTAAAAATTTTTAGAGCAATTAAAAACAGTAGTGATTGTGACACATTACAGACTGATTTGGATAACATTCTTAAACGGTGCCATATTAACTCGATGGAAATTAATTTAGACAAATGCCACATTGTTCACTTAAATAAAATGAAATCATCGTTTTTATAGCCTTATAAAATTAGTTCCAAATTACTAGACAACAAACAAATGGTCAAAGATTTTAATAGATAACTACAGTACACCCTTTAAAAGTTTAAGCACACCAATAAAATCTTTTAAAATCTGTAATAAAAACAATATTTAAAAGTATAAAACAATTTTTTTTAAATTTAAGAATAACTTAATTGAATCCAACATAAAAAATAAATTTTGAAAATAAGACTATGAGCAAAAATAAAAAAAAAACTATATTTTGTTTTCTTCAAAAAATCTACCCTTTTTTCTTATGACGGCTTTACATAGTTCAGGCATACGGCGTGTCAATTTTTCTAACGTTTTTGATGGTATTTGACTCCAAGCTAACTGCAGAACCTCCTAGAGGTGTGTTTTAGATGTAGGTCCTATTGCTCTAACTCTTCGGTCCAGTTCATTCCATAATAATTCAATTGGGTTCAGATCCGGGGATTGTGGTCGCCAAACCATGTAATTTAAGTAACAGTGTTTCTCTTCTTCTTGCAAAAAACCTCGACACAGCTTAGAGGAAATGTTTCGGGTCATTATCTTCCTGGAATACGAGTCTACGTCTAATAATTCGTTGACAGGAAGGCAACTCGTTATCCTTCAAAATTTTAAGATAGCCCTCTTTATTCAGTATCCCATCAATTTTAATTAGGTTACCCACTTTGTTGTTACCGAAACAACCCCAAACTATAACATAGCCTCCACCATGTTTGACAAAAGGCGCTAAACATTTATCCGACGCTAGTTCTCCTACAAGCCGGCTCCGGCGTACAAAAATTCGTCGATGTGAGCCAAAAAGTTCAAATCCGTCCAGAGCACCTTCTTCCATTGATTTAAACCCCAGTATTGATGTTTTTTGTCCATTCTAATCTTTTTAATTTATTTTGTGGGCGCAATAAGGGTTTTTCATGGCAATACGACCTGTAAGACCAGCATCATGCAATCTCTTGTTGATGGTTAAAACACTAACTCATTTCTTCCGATTTGTGGTAAATATTGCCGTAAGTTGGGGCACGTTTAGACGACGGTTTTAGAGTGAGGTTTTAATGATAGCACTGTCCTCCCGTCTGGAAGTCACTAGAGGCCTCCCAGACCTTTTTCGGTCCACAAATCCGCCCGTTGTGTCATAAATTTTTCCTTACGGCTCCTAAAGAAATCTTCTGCGTAGAGGCGATTTCTCTTAACGACTTGCCTTCATTTCAAAGGTGTATAAATAACGCTACGAGTTGTAGATAAAATTCCTTTCTTTTTGCCCATTTTCTGCTCAAAACCACCAATAATTGAAATTTTGGAACTTATCACAACATTTTAAGTAATTACATACTTCTACATATTCAAAAAATTTTTTTATTTACCAAAAATAAACCTAACGGTTAAATGAATGATAAAACAAAAGAAAAATTAAATTGACTCGAGGTAAACCGAGAAAAAAAATTGAATTTGAAATACAATTTCGATGGATTTCTTCAAATACAAATGAAATAGTATAACAGCGCCATCTTTTGAAAATTTTATTAACGTCATATTGCATGATGTTAGTAACGATGTTTAGTAACTTTTGAAAAAGTTTAAGCAAATTTTGACCACAGGGTTTTTTACAATCAAGAAATTCGTAAGTGTGCTTAAACTTTTAAAGGGTACTGTATCTATCCTTTAGCCTCCACATTGACAATGTCTTTACCAAATCACTTAGACTTCTCAGGTATATTCGCCGTCAATGTGCAAGGATATGCGATTTTGGTGCATTAATACCACTACATTCTGCTCTTGTTAAAAGTCATCTTAAATATTGCACAGTAATTTGCCGTTTCTATCTCAAAAATTATATTAATAGACTGAAGGCCGTTCAGCGGAAATTTATTAGGTATCTTAACTTTCGACAGAATTCCTCGTTCCTTTAAATAAAAACAAGTGAAACAATGATTGACTAGCCGTCACTGCGAACAAATTTTGAGAAATGTTATTATCCCAACTGCTGTTACTGGTACTTTAACTATCTTTTAAAACACAAAGTTTTAAAGATATGATGGCTGACAATGGGTCAATTTGAAACGTTGACGTGTATTAGTATCTAGTTTTTTCAGTTCTCTCCGCTATTTTGGTAGCGATCAAGTAATATTTTGTTATATTTCAACTGCGTAATTGGGTGGTTTCAGCCCTTCTCCGAATAAGAGGTGTCCTTACCAGGTTGTATTAACATAAGCATACGTACTTACGCTTAATAAAATCTTTGTTTGCGTACCATAAGACCATTAACTTAAATCTAAGTAATTTAAGGAAGTAAGAAGAGATGTGGCGAAGTCTATTTTCTGCTTTCATCATTTTAATGATTAACAATATATTATTCTAGTTTTGTGTTCAAATACATTTTCTTTGGTAGTTTGCACAGGATATGGAAAATTACAGGAGATACAGAATGATAGGAGGAAACATTATCTTAAAGCCAAATGTAGTTCCCCGTGTCTCTGATTGTCCGAAAAGTTAAAAAATGTGATAGGTCGTTATCTACAAAACGCCAGAGAAAAAACCGGTCGAAGAAGCTTTTTCTGGAGCTGTAAGATAGTCAATTGGAAGAGATTGATTCTATGAATACTGAATTGGAGAAAAATCTAGCTGAAGCTTTTTAAGTGTAAATAATATTGTTTCTAACTTTTTAATATCACGTATATGGTATAGGTATATCAAAAATAATGAATTATCTAACGTCAAAGGCAAATATTTAACTAAACTTAAGGGTTCTTTAGTTAACATAGAAATCAAGTATTAAAATTTCTCTACACTCTACAGACAAAGATTAATTTTCATAAATGTTAAACAAGCTTCAGTTTTAGCCAGTGTTGCAAACAATCATAATCAATTCCATAACCATTTTAGTATGTATTGCAAAAAAAACCATAATCCATCTCATAACTGGTATTGCATGTAATTAATTTCTAATTATAGGTATTTTTCAAAATTAAGAGATTGCTGTTTGGAGCTTCTTGATCAACCACTACTTTTAAAACCAAAAATTGTTTTTCTTCATATGAAAAAATAAAACGCTGTTAAATTGCTATTGGTACATTTTCTAATTCCTGCTGGACAACAATAGTATATGTAAGTGCTTTAGATTGCATATACCTATAAACAAAAAAGAAACAACAAATTAAAGGTTTATTATTGAAATTAGGATCAATAGTGAATATTTACAAAAACATAGCATAACGTCAATTTCTATTCACAATATGTACCCAATATTGCACAGTATTTAGTTATTTTCAAAACTATAGTTCTTTTAAATTTATAGGTCAATAATGTATAATTAAAATAATTAACTACAAATAAATATGTACTACACTGCATTAAAAAAAGATTCTACATTTCCTGTATCTCTGTTTTTCATTTTCTTTATTAATAATGTTCAATACACACAACTTTACTGCAACTTGTCGCATAGAAGGACTATTGTGACGAACATTTATTGGTTTGTTTGACGCTTCTCTCTCATTAAATATAAAAAAAATTGTACAAGATTTAGCATAATGTCACACGGCCTAAGTATTTAACATGCTTTAATTAGATTTTAAATAATAAATTAAGTTTTAAACCATAATTATTAATTTATTATACTAGATATTAGAATTTGCAATGACTAAATAAACCAAAAAAAATAATTTTTTAACCGGTGAAATCATTCAAAAGTTACAACGAGAATATTAGGTTGGCGCCGGCGAATAATGCTCTGAAGCGGACGTCAATTGTTCTACAACACTTAATTGTTGCTAATACGACATTATAAATTTTAATACGTAAATAAACCCAAAAAGAATTTAAAAATCCCTGCCTTTATTCAAAAGTTATAGCAGTTGTACCAATTTAGCTCCGACGCCTATTTACACCTCAAGCATACTTTTTTTGGCAACTTTTTTTTAGTAATACTAGACACCTATCCCGACCTTCACTGTGAGTTTCATTAGTTCCCTAATTTTTTCAGGGGTCATTATGGGGAATGGTGTTTCCCATGCTAGTCTAATTGCAAATTCCACATTTATTAATTAATTAATCTATTAATTTGATAGAGAAAGTGACATACTACTAATAATGTCGACTGGTGTTTTTAGGCACTAATGCAAATGTTATTGGATTTCTAAAATTCTTCTACTTTTGAAAATTTTCGCATTGATTGTTGAGTGTAATGGTAAAAAATACTAGCTTTTTTTGCCTGCAAACGCTAACTTTATTTTTACATACTCCACATACAAAAAAATTATTTTAATTTGATTAAAATTTTCTCAATCAAACAAAATTTATTAAAAATGCAAATATAAGAAAAATTTATTCTCAAATAGAAAGTATTTAAATAATGCCTTATTTTTTTTGTTGAAGATAATAAAACTGAAATTATTTGTAATCAGGTAAATTTATTAAAACTCTTTCACAGAATTACGGTAAGTCCTTCTTATCACCTTCTAATCAATTTTTTCTTTGTGTTAATTTTAGATGTCTTCTTAATTTATTCACACCTGGAGCTGTCTGCTTTAAATTATTCTCAAACACAATTTTTACCATTACGTAACCATTTTGATTTATTTCTGGTAAGTTTTATTTTTCTTTGTTTATTTATTAACTACTGTTAATTAATTATAGCTTATACAAACATTGATCAGATAATTGGATGAAATCAGCCTTCTTATAAGAGGGGCAATTGAAACACAACTTTTTATGCCACAAATGGACGACGTTTCGTGTTCAATTAGTAACACACTTCCTCATGCCTATATCACTGACATTGTGATAAACCAAGGTTAAAACTTCTTATAAATTAAAATATAAAACTATTTAATTACTGAATTTTAAAAACACAGTTATTACAAAACATATTAAAATGTTGTATGTTAAATTGATAAACACGTATGTAAAATTGTTATCATATCATATCAAAAAGTGTGATATGTAACAATTTTACATACGTGTTTATTATTTTAACAACAATATTTTGGTCAAACTACCCCTTTTTTGCATATTTTGTTCAAGCTATTTGCATTAACAAAATTGAAATTACAGGGAAATGGTTTACCTTTACACAATGGGGCTCTTATCTCATTATGTTCCGCTCACTACACTACACCTTCAATTTTAAAGTGTTTTTATGGGTTGCGACATAGTTTTAAAGAAGATTCATCTCTATACTTACATTTTACGTAGGAGTCTCTCAGGCAGGGGTAAGTATCAACATTTTAACAGTTTTGAATACCTATTTCTTACAGGTTTGCTAGACGATATGTTTCTTTAAGCTCTACAGGGCCTCAAACTTTAATTCTTACCTGCATCACTAACATATTTTAAAAAAAAATAGTTTCGGCTGTAGGAAGTTCATCTTTAATCATAGCAATATTCCTATAAAATTCGTTGATAAAGTGAAAAATGAACATGTTAAATATAGCCTTATAAAATCTTTTATAAAAATAAGTATCAGGAATATATTTGGCGTGAACAATACATTGACTTAAAAACATGTATACCAAATAATACATACGAATCCAGCAATTTTATGTTTACAAATAAACTTTTTATTTTATGTTTAGTGTTATTTTAGTATACGTTAGTTTCTGGATGGCGAAGTTTCAAAGAATTTGAACAACATTGACGTTTACGTAAAATCGCGATGAAGATAAAAAGAAAAGTTCATCCTTTGATTTTATATTAAAATAAATACTAATACCCACACGTTTGTTTTATTAAAAAGACAAAGTGGATTTAGTAAATAATTTCAATATGAAATGTGTTGGGCAACTTCAATCTTTAAAAACATTTCCGACACCAAAAATGAAAGGAATACCTACCTTTAAAAAAATAAATTTATTTTGATTTTGTTTTGCACTGTAGTTTACACCTACTTGATTAAGAACTGATTTTTTTTAGATACATCGTTGAAATGAGAAAACATTTTAATATTAAAACTGTCAGTCTTCTTGAGTGCCTCAGGAAATACAATATTATATACACGCAACGCTAACAAGAAGTAAAACAACGAATGTATTATACGGTTGCGGTATTCTAATATTTATTATAAATATAGAATACAACTCGAAATGTATGTATAATACAGTTACAAATGTTCTTTTACTAATAAGGACAAATTCGCATTCAAAATATAAGCATTTTGCAGATTTGTTTGATTCGAACAGACCTGCCAAATATTCAGATACCGCTAAAAACCTTTTTCATTAAATACTCGCACTTAAAATTCTTCAGTACCGGTTCAATATTTAATCAACAACTTGAAATGATCACACACATATGTTGTTAAACACTATTTAAACGTACAAATATATTCAAAGCTTTTAAGAAGCAGTCTTCTTTGCTACTACTAGACACTAAGCTAAAAATATACGTCCGTCCATTATTCTCCGTAGAGAAAAGGTTTTTAACTCTTCTATGTTTACATACAATAGTTTTAAAAGTAATTTACTTTGTACCAACAAATGCGGCAGGCCGACAAATAAAAATAACTTTACTTGATGTATAAGTGCAAGAATGCCCCTGAGGTTTAAACGCCAACTTGCTATGACCGCCATAAATTGTAATTATAAACGGAACTATTAAATGATTGTGAAATATGCAGGTACTATTAATATCTTAATTAACTATCGTTTGTAATATATAAACAGTAACGTCTTCCAACCGCAAACCATATCTTATTAAGTGGCAGTAGGCTTTGTATATAATTTGAAAATTATATAGCAACGGTTTATACTCACTTACCTACGAGCAATTCTTTCTGTTCACTTATAAATAAATAAATTTATTTTTGGCAATGTTTTATTCACAAATAACTGTTTTTTTTTTTCGAAATTGTTGTTTGTTCCATATGACCGATTGGTTTGGTAATTTTCCGTATCAAGTTTTTCAATAAACTGAAAATGTTGTAAACAAATAATTTTTTTTTGGAAAATTCTTTACTACCATAAAATAATACATTTTTAATGCATTTTGTAAATATGTTATAATTAAAACAAAGATGCACTCAAACAGTGGCAGAATCTGTACATGCAAAAACATATAACCAATATGGCAAAAAAAAACTTTTTCTAAATTTTCGAATAAAAAATATTGGTCACCATCGAAAAGTAAGAACAAGATGAAACTGCTTTCAATGAAAGTTATAGTACTTGCCTGTATTTGGGTTCCAATTTGGTTTTTATGTTATTCAAAATTTGATATCCCATTTTGTTTTTAAGTTTTCTTTTTAACTAGATTGCGAACTTTTTCCTTAACTATTTCACAGGATTTCTCATAGTTTTCAACTAAATGAATCGACTCCGACAAAGTCATGTCTTATTTTGTAATGGTTTGCGGTATAAATCCTTAATTGAATTCTTTAAAAATCAAATATTTTAATGTCCTACCTGCTTTTAACAAGTTTTGTACTTTAGAATTATAGCTCTTCTTAAAACAGGTGAATTCTTAGAAGCACGTTCAAAGATATATTTTTTTAATTGTTAATATATCAAAATGGGCGTAGATTTGATTTCTTATATTATCCACGCGCTAAATATGTACTATGAACCAAATTTAGATAACTTTTTTAATTATTTCTCGCTTTCATCATGTTGGGAGCAGTGTCAGATAACGTCGGTAATTTTTTTCTGATAGCAGTTCAAAATTAATTATAGTAGTAAGTCATATATACATATTTTCTTGATTTGTATTTAAGTTTATCTTTTTCACCAAAAATTTGAATTACTTTATACTGTATTATTTGTATGAGCGTATCAATTTGTTTGGATTTTACTATTATTGAGATGACCAATGGTATTGAACAATTATGGATTTCCTTTAAAATTGATCAACTTTTGATTGGAGTAGGTGTAATTTATAGACCACAAACCGTAGACTACAAATTAATTTGTGATGAATTAGAGAAATCATGTAATGTAAATATTGATCTATTAATCCAAAATACTGAGACCAAATACTTCAATTCCATGATTGATTCCGTAAACTTTTCACAAATCATTGTCTCTCCTACAAGAATAACTATGAATACAGGAACATTATTAGATATAATTATACTATCAGATAAAACTTTAGTAAACAATTCTGGTATTTTAGATGTCATGTTTTCAGACCACGAAGCAATATTTTGTGAATTAAATATGCCGTCGCATAATTGTATATTATATAAAACCATTAGAGATTATAATCAATTCTGTCTTACTGAGTTTTATAAAGATTTGCAGATTGTTCCCTGGCAAACTGTATTTCATATAAATGACATTGATTCTAAAGTAATTTTTTTAGTTGATAATATTATACAAACACTGAACTTACACGCACCATTAAAAACCATTAAAATAACACCTAAAAGAATGCCATGGATAACTATTACAATTAAAAAAATGATTAGTTTAAGAAACAAAGCTTACAAAAAATTTAAGAGAAACAAACTATCTACTAATTGGAATAGTTACAAATACTTAGAAATGCAACTACATCTGCAATTAATAAGGAGAAACGTGCATATTTCAAACAATTAATGAATAAAAATGACTAAAATTTTTGTGAATAAACTTCATTCTCTAGGCATTAGTATATCTATGAATAATAATTTGCCAAGTCATCTAAATAATCCTGAGTTAATAAACAATTTCTTCCTTAGTAATGTGCTAAGCAGAGTGGTTGGCGATGTACAACTTTTGAACTATTACAATTCTAATAAAGTAAACTTTTGTTAAAAACTGTTGACACATATGCACGTTATAAATAAGTTAAAGTCCAATTGTAGTAGTATCGATGGTATAAATACTCATATATTAAAATTTTGTTGTCCTGTAATTTTGCCTTACTTAACTCACATAATAAATTTCTGTATACTTGAAAGTAAGTTCCCAGCAATATGGAAGAAAGCAGTCATTACACCATTAAAAAAAACTCCTATTGCTAACCAATTAACAGATTTAAGACCAATTAGTAAATTAAAGATGAAATGAAGTGCACCTTCCTTATAACATTGATTTATTGATTATATAAATTTGACCATGGTTTCGATACTAATTAGTATCATTTTCCAAAATTATTAGTCTTAAATCTAAAATATAAAACAGGTTGAAAATTATGTAGAACAAAACCAGCTGATACTCACCACAAATACTTAACAAACAATAACAAAAATAAGTGTAAAGAGTAACTAATTATTTCATTTTGAAATTAAATAAAGGTTCGAACATCGTAACCAATTCCAGCCACGTGCAAGAACCAATACGGAATGACAATCGGAAACGGAAAATTATTTTATGTGATACCAACATAAAAGTGATATGGAAATATTTAAAATTGAAAAATAGCAAGTATGCAACCAAAAAGGCATGCGAGAGGGACATTAGTCTAGGATGTTTTTAATAAATTGGAAATTAGAGAAATCAAGATGAACATTAAGCAACTTTTTATCTAAAATAAATTGTTTAGTAATATAAACTTTTTCTAAATTTAAAATGATTTGGTTATTGTTTAAGACATGTAGCAAGTTAGTATTGGAGAAAGGTTTGTAACAGTGGTTGGTTTCAAGAAAATGAAGAGCAAAATTCGATTTGTTAGCTCGATTAAGTCTGATGGAATCAATATGTTCTTTGAATCTAATGGTAAAAGATCTTTTAGTGGAACCTACATAACTGAGGGCGCAAGTATCACAAGAAAGTTTATATATGCCTTTGTTAGATAATAAGATAGATTTATCGGTGTTATTTTTAATGAAGTTAATAGGATTACAAGTGCGAAAAGCTAAATTGATATTGTATTTTTGTAGAGAGATTTGGTTGCATACTTGCTATTTTTCAATTTTAAATATTTCCATATCACTTTTATGTTGGTATCACATAAAATAATTTTCCGTTTCCGATTGTCATTCCGTATTGGTTCTTGCACGTGGCTGGAATTGGTTACGATGTTCGAACCTTTATTTAATTTCAAAATGAAATAATTAGTTATTCTTTACACTTATTTTTTGTTATTGTTTGTTAAGTATTTGTGGTGAGTATCAGCTGGTTTTGTTCTACATAATTTTCAACCTGTTTTATATTTTAGATTTAATACTAATAATTTTTGAAAATGATACTAATTAGTATCGAAACCATGGTCAAATTTATATAATCAATAAATCAATGTTATAAGGAAGGTGCACTTCATTTCATCTTTAACTAAAGTTTTCTTATGTACTAAGCTCACTCAACTTTATCAATTAGTAAATTGCCTGTATTTTCAAAAATTGTTGAAAAAATTATTTGTGATCAAATTCGTAACTATCTTGATTTACATTCGGTATTACCTGAAACACAATCAGGTTTTCGTAAAGGTTATAGTTGTACAACTGCTCTTGCCCATGTAACAGATGATCTAATAACAGCCCGTGAAGAAAATAAAATGTCTGTCTTGGTTTTACTAGATTTTAGTAAAGCATTCGACACTATCAAACACGATTTATTACTTGCCATTCTTCATTATGTTGGGTTTGGAAAATCTACGATAGAACTATCAAAAAGTTACCTTAGTGATCAAAGCCAAAAGTACAATTAGGTCAGCAATCTTCTGAATTTAGATTAATTAATAATGGAGATCCCCAAGGATCTATTCTTGGACCAATATTGTTTACCATTTACACATCAAATTTTCATAATCACATTAAACCTTGTTCTATGCATATTGTACTATTCCTTTAATATGAAAGATTGTCTAAAATCTAATAAACGAATAAATGAAGATTTAAATAGCATTTCTACTATAGCTAGACAACATTCCTTGCTACTTAATGCTGAAAAATCAAATATCATTTTTGGTAACCCTAATAACGTATCTGAGTTGAGACTATCTGCCAATTTTATCATTAATAACAAAAAAATTCCCGAATGTAAGGAAGCGCGAAATTTAGGGTTAATTATAAACAATTCATTTAAGTACACAAAACAAGTTAACAATTGTATACAAAAGCATACTGCAATCTCAAGTTAATTTTTCCTAATAGAACTTCACTTTCATTGGGTATAAAAACTATGTTGTGTGATACTTTGGTGTTATCTCATTTTTCTTACTGTTCCGAAATATATGGCACTTTTATTACGAAGGAGGTATCTCAAAAAATTCAACGCGTACAAAACTCATGTTTGAGGCGGATATTTGGAATAAGGAAATATGAAAGAATATCACACAAGCTTCAGGAGTTAAAATTGTTGAACATGAGTGGTAGGCGTTGCTTGCAGGTTTTATCATTCTATCACAAAATAATTGTTTCACATAAACCACCATATCTATATGATATTCAGTGCCGTACAGATGTCCATACCCTAACCAAACCAAAGGCCTAATCACACCACCTATACATAAAACATCTTTATTTGAAAGAAGTTTTACGTATGGTATTGCATATTTATACAATAACCTACCTATTCAATTTAAAAGCTTAAGTATTGTATTATTTAAAGTGAAATATCGTGCACACCTCTTGCAAAAACAACAAAATCAATTAAATAGCATCTGAATCATTCTAGATTGATGTACGCTTATATTTAATCACATTTTAAGAATATGTAACTCGGGGAATACGTCACAGAATTTTAAGTATAAGTTTATTAATATAAGTATTTAGTTGTTAGGCATCTTAAGAATATAAATTTAAATTCTTTTATATATTGGGTTTTAGTGGTAGAACAAGACATAACCAGTTGGTTTTATCTTGAACTAACACCCTATGATTCTTCAACACTTTTAATATTTAAGTTTCTGTATTAATTAGAATTTGTAATTTTGATTTATGAAATAGTTTGAGAATAAAGGCCATATTATTATTATTATTATTATTATTGTTATTATTATTATTATTATAAAATTACTTTTACAAATTGTACCTTTATCCAAAATATTGTAACGCTTGCAATATCTTTGCAGAAAGGACAGTAAATTATTATTGTTCATTTTGTATTACGGAATGTTCGTAGACACAGTCTGACACAAATAGTCACTGAACTTATTCTGAGTACCTACCGGGTACTGTGTCATGGCTGATGGAGTTTCGTAGCATCGTTCAGCTTGTTGGCGGACTTCGCAATATGGAGAGCGGTCTTCAGATGTTACTGAATAAAGAAATTCTGAAGTAAGCTTACATCACTAACCAAAAACCAATTTTTATTGTCTCTACCGGTAATTAGTAGTTAGGGGAGAGTCTTGTACATTACACACCTTTTTTTTTGAGATTGAATATTATTCTAATAGATATGTTTTAGTTATTTTAAAAATTCATTTTATTTAGACCTTGTTTGGAGTTTTTCCGAAGGTATGTGATAGATGGGAATATACTAGGGCATTCGTACAATTTTTAGTTTTAGTTAAAATTCGTATGTTCAATAGTCAACGTGAATAGAAAGTGAATAAGTGAAATCAGAGCAAGAATTAATTAATTCAATAGAAATTAGTGAACTAGTTAATATTTCTATTATCTCATTTTATCCCTATCTCATAATCACTACTAGAAGATTCATAGTTTCCTCGCCGCTCATAATAAAAAAAATAAGCCACAAAAGTTTTCTTCACATGTGTTATCAGTATTAAAAGGGATTATTTATTTTTTTTTAATCAATTTATGTTGTTTTTATGTTATCGAGGGTAAACGGTGTTGGTGGTAGGTTACAGTTCTTTATGGTATTATCTCTTTTGTAACATGTTTAGTCATTTTTCTTACATTAGACATTCTTGTTGCATGTTCCTTTCAATTTCTTCTTTCTCAGGTGTTTCCGTTAAAATCCTTCATTTTCAAGTCTTACGTCTACCTCTTGTAGCATTAGTTATAATTCCATCTTTAGGAAATGGCCGTAGGTGTTCTGGCGATCTAATAACTAACGATTGGGTGCTTGTAGAAGCATTGGATAAACTGTTGATTTTTCCGTTGGAAGATTTTTTGGTGAGTATTGTTTCCACTGGTCGGTCAGTCACACTAGAACTTAAAAATTCGTCTTTAGTAAATTGGTCGCTATAAATTGGCCATATTTCTAAAATTCTGAAACCTGCTTGCATATTAACAGGTGAAAGCGCTCTGGGATACTGACGCCTAACAATTTCTGTTACATCATATAAAGTAATTGGTTTTCCGGGATGTGTTTGAAGTCAGTTTGAAACCGCCATATTGTAAAATGTTTTAAACAAACCAAAAATTCCTCTATCTAAGGGTGGCAGCTTATGGCTTGTGTGTGGTGGAAATGTGAACATTACTATCCCAGATCTTCTTGCTAAGTTAACTGATTCTATGCTTGTGGCTTTCGTGATTGTCCATAAGCAGTTACATTTTTTCTTTTGAGGATTTGACCTGTTTTATAAAATCGTGTTTCTGTACATTTTTCGGAATTTAACCATCCTGTAGAATCTGCCATTATCAACTTTTCTGGAGGAGCACTATTAAGCATGTGCTGTTTAAAATGCACTCGTCCAAAAATCATGACAGGTAAAACTGAAGCGCGTTAACTCACCCAATGATAGTAGTGTTAGTTCCTCTTTTACCAGAATACATGCTACCTATTTGTTTAATTTATTTATAGCAATAACTTTAGAAGGTGTGTGACAGGGGTAATACCGATTTCGTCAATGTTATGTATTTTTTCTGGTAAAAATGTATGTTTTTTAAACTTTAATTATTTTTTTTTAAAATGGGGACACCTTGTGATGATTGAAGTTTATAGCTTTCGACAAACTTGTAGTTTGTGGTTTTCTTAACGCAATTTCTTTATGATGAAGCCATAATACCATGTTTGTTGTTTTGTTCTCCAACTGCCTGGGAACTTTATGTTGTAAATGTTTGCAAAGTCGAATGACAATTTTCTGGTTTCAGTCCTGGAAAGGCCATACAGCATTTTACTTGAAGTTATTAAACAATCAGTAAGCATATTTTCTTGTTCATTTGTAAACGTTTACCATACATGACTGTTACTTTTATATTCAAAATCTTTAGCAGGATCTTTTTTTGTCTAGATGATTTTGCGAAGTAGTCCACGATACAGTGAATAAATACACTTTCATTAATAGCTTTGTACTGAAAGATGATTCAGTTCAACATATAGCGGGCACCAGCCAAATGGAATAAATTTATTATTTGAATTATTATGCATATCTAAAAAAAATTTAATTTTAATTTCTACAATAAATTTGCAAATAATCAAGAGATCAAATGATGTATCATAACCCCCTAATTTCCAATCAAAAATTTGGGTTTATAACTGTCATTCAAAAGGGGTTCAGTGTAGATATGACAGTTTTGCATTGTAGTTTGTTATTTTATAATCTAAAATTGAAGTGTTTTCTAATTTTTTTAATATAATAAATTTATTACAATCGATTGTTGTTCTACAGTAAGTTTTACAATATTTAATGTATAGTTCATGTACCTTAGGTACTAACAACAACATATTTAAAAACAGTAAACAATATAAAAATTGTTTTAAATTTCTATCACATATTACTAAACACCTAAGGACTATTTTGTTAGAAAATATAATGTCGTATGGTATTTACTTTTTTTCATAAAATTGTCTAGCAATAATTTTACCTCAGCAGCTCACAAACACAACTAATTTTAAAATGGCGGTAAATACAACAAAAAGAAGGTGTTACTTGTCTGATGGTACAATATTTATACTATTGTCAATAATAATTATTTTTCCTAAGCATCACAGTATACGAATTAAGCTTTAATATGAGATGGCCTTAGGTACAAGATTCCTCAAGGTACATGACTATCCACAATTCATAGTATTCTCATTACACTATACAGGTTTATACTAATCTTCTAGGGCACCATGAATAATACGTACATTACAATACAATAATAAAAATATACCATACGAATGAACAAATAAATAAATAGTTTTCAAAATAGAGGAAATGACTCAAGAAGAAACTTTAAAATATGTTAGGTTTGCTAATCTCTAAAATAAAACATGGCAATTCTTAAAATATAAACCCTATTAGCAATTTCCACCTGCAGGAAACCTTCACATAATTTTACGACAAACTAATTGTTTGGTCGAATACATTAGTTACAAATCTGGAAAACATGATGAACTTTCAAAACATAAAGAAGAAATTTGAAAAATCCATATAATTCTTTCCTTACTTACTTATCACCTTGATGACCACAATTCCTTCTCCTCAACACAAACTGACCAGATTTAATTCTTTTTTTGGTCGCTTATTTAATACTTTTGTCTCAAACATCCATTTTGTACAATTTTCCGAATCACAAAAGATAATTTTCTTTTATGCAGAATCAATTCATCCTTTAATCATTCAATTTTCAAGAAGAACATGTTTTTCTTGTTGACCATGGAGTACTGTAAAGTACTGATCATCTTCCATATTTTATATTTGCACCAAAAACCCCTAAAAACACACACGAAAAAACTCTGACGTTCAAAAAAGTAATAATAAAAAAAAACCATAAAAAAAACAAAAATGTTTTTCTTGTTGACCATGGAGTACTGTAAAGTACGGATCATCTTCCATATTTTATATTTGCACCAAAAACCCCTAAAAAACACACACGAAAAAACTCTGACGTTCAAAAAAGTAATAATAAAAAAAAACCATAAAAAAAACAAAAAACATGATACTGCAGTTAATCAAATTATATGAATCATATCCTAATATGTGGGACTGCTCGTCGGAAAATTATAAAAACAGGAATCTTTGAAAATCAGCTGTGGACGAAGTTTCCAACAAGTTGAGAATTGAGGCTCAAGTAGTAAAGGATAAAATACATAATCTTCGTTGCCAATTCCAGAGCATCAACAGAAAACGAAAACATACCAAAAGCGGCCAGGCAGCGGAAAAAAATTTTGAGGTTGAATGGGAATTTTATGATGCCTTAAAACTCATAGATAGACCGACACGTAATAATGAAATAACAATGGATTCAAAGGTAAGTTTAATTATACATTTTTTATATATGTTTATACTGCCATGGAACTTCTCCCTCCTGGTAAAAATATCGTGTAAATTCCAATTGTACATCTATTGATTCCAAATTTCCGCAAAGGTTAGGATTAACTTGTAGACTCAGTAGGCTTTGAGTGTCTTGTCTCCATTCTCCTGGTTGTACTATGCCATTTTCATGATCTTCAATATCAAAACTACCATAGAGAGCATAGAGTCTTCTAGATCGTGACATTAAAAAATTATGTAAGACACATATTGCAGATAGAATAAGATTTTGGAATACTTAAACTATCATTGACCAGTTTATTTGAAAGGGAGCATTCATTGAAAACGCCCCCATCAGAAATTCGTCCAAAACTTCCAACATTAATGTATTGAAATTTGTAGTCTGCATCAGCCAATGCCATTAATACTACACTATGCGTACCTTTGTAATTGTAATACAGACTTCCACTATGTTTAGGTGCTTTAATGGCGACGTGTTTACCGTCAAGTGCGCCTATACAATATAATGATGAGTATTAATAACTTTAATTGTTTATTGACTATTTTTGTTTTCAGATTAACTAATCAGAAGCCCTACCCAAAATTCTACACGATAATTCAAACAGCCAAGGTTCCCATCTACATGATGCGATTCTAGACAACACTTCAACTGTAAACACACCGTCAGCGTCAACATCAGGTATTAGCACACCAATTTAATCCAGCAATTCATTTGTAAAACTAACATTAAAGAAGAAGAAAGAGCAAGAGCAACAAGCTGTACTTGACCGCTGCCTTGGTGTTATGTCACAGTCAGCAGATTCTTTTGTAGTATTTGGGGATTATGTGGCTGACGAACTGAGAAGAATGAGTTCCAAAGCTCGCGACCTACAGCCTTGGCAAAGCGAGAGATACAGAGAATTCTCTTAAAAATGAAGACTTTGATTACAAAATAATACACTTCCACAGCTGTCCATGAACAAAGAAACAACCATGAATGAGTTAACATTAGATACCATGACAATTAATGAACAAAATCTTCTGAACCTTCAAGATCTGAAAATGTTCTTACACATTTTTACGAATCATTTGCACCTACTTACTTCACCATGCAAATATATATATAGTTTTAATAAATAATATCTTTCATATACTTACTTGTAGAAATTCTTTTTTTAGAACATGGTAAATTGCAGAACACCCTTCAAGTACAATTAGTGAAATCTAATGTATAAAAATAAATGTGTGTGTGTTTGTTTGTTTGTCCTCGAACTCCTCCTAAACCATTAGTCTGATTGGTAATGAAATTTTACACACTTCCTCATATCGATCCAGAATAGGTCACAAAGGTTTGATTTTCCCGATTGCCCTCGCGGTTTCCGCGGTTTCCGCGGAAATCGCGAAAAACCGCGAAATTGACTACTTTTTAGCCGTTTTTATGTGATTTTTGAAAATCGCTTCTCTTTGGGAGGATAACAGATACTGCTAACAATTCTTTTATTTGGCGTAGCGAAGCGCGCCGGGACAGCTAGTAGTACATACAGGTATATGAAACAAATACATTAGGGAATGGTAGCTGTCTCTTAAAAAAATATTGTTTTTTTGAAACTGAAGAAAGTGTAATTGTATATTTACAATTTTTTCAAATAGTGATGTCACCAGCAAATGCCATAGGACATTGTTTGTCGCCATTAGCCATTGATAATGTAACCGCCATTTGAAAAAAATAAAGTATAGATATGTAGGTACTTACCGGTAGCCAGAGAACGAAGAGTAACGGACAGTCCTTCTGCAGCTGAAATTGCATCTCGCATATGTGTGTTTGGTTTCTCTATTACGAACTTTATTTTGTCCAGCTAATAACTAAAATCAGCTGCGGACATTCAAAGAAAGTTTTTATAACATTATTGATCTTCTTTCAGTTCTTTTAATAAATTATTGTTTTCCTTCTTTTAATTCAATCTCTCACCCAATATCTGTGAGATCTTTGCTTTTCACGGGACTTAACGGCAAGGTAATTGTTGACATATTTTTATTATAAAATCACTCCACAACACAAATTATTGTTTCTTTTTACTTGACATGTACATTGATTGTGGCATTCAGAGACACTTTGTTTCATGAGAGAAAAATTTATTGCAGAGAAATCTCTCATGTTCCGTGGAAACACATCTTACATAAACTTCTCGTGAAACAAAAATTTCATGAAATTTTGGTATCCTTGTGGACACACTCAGCATTATGATTGTAGTAAAATATTTAGGTTATATTATTTTATAGCTCAGTAAATTGTACTTCTAAAATTCTGAGAGACTAAAAAAATAAGCAACCAACAGAAGACCGAAATTTATAAAAAAATAAGGAAAACAATTTGGATAATAAATGTGGTCACCAGCAATACAGGTGAGAAAAAAACAATAAAAATAAGGTATTTTGCAGATGTCCTTTAAAGTTGTTGTTTCATGCTTGTTCGAGATTTCTGAATTACTAATTTTAGTTTGTGTAAAATGATTTTATTTCTAGCAGATATGGAAAACTTATTCAAATAAAAACCAACATGCATTAAAAATTATTACACAAAAACGGATGCGAAGGTTCTATTTATGTCGTACACTCCTTAAAAGAAAAGAAGAAACATCAAATGTTATTGTTGCACCAAATACAACATCGAAGTAGTTTACAATTTTACTTAAAATAGCAATAGCAACTTGTTTTATTTACTTTGTATTGCACAAATATTTTGCTCTAAGGTTAACCGCATAGAATAAATTAAGTAGACGGTCAAATGTTAATCAAACAATTACTGTTAATGTAAACTTAACCAGGTACTTGGGATTTGGGTTAACATAGTTTGTTAAGTAGTTTGTTGTTGTAAAGTAGTTGCGCTTTTCCTTAAGCATAACTAAACATGTTTTAATATCCATTTATAATAATCAGAGGCATTACATTTTAATTTCGCAGACAACTTTGTTGCGAGAATTATGTAATTTGCAAATGTTTCCAAGGTTTCTATTACTTTAATAAAACGTGATGTTCGTTTTGTTTATAATATTTCCTTAACTAAACTAAAATTTGAGCTGAAATAACATGTTGTTCCTTACATAGATGTAAAACCACGGACCATAAACATTGAATAGAAGTGTATTAAACGTAATACCGATCAGATCTGTATACATGCTGAGGTTTATTACGAGCTAGTGTATAATCAGGTAATTTGTATGACCCAAGGGACTAGTCGACCAAACTTAAATACGATGGAATGTTCTAAGTTTGCCCGTTCATTTATTCAAATTGCTGACCGTACACATTGAAACTCAATAAAGAGGATCTAGACATGCATGCCTCATTCTGTTTGCATGTTGAACAGTTTGGTTTATATTCAAATACAAAACAATTATTAACATTTTTTGTACTAATTAGTGTAAAATATACAATATAAATTCCACGAGATTAAGATGTAACAGCGATAACGTACGAATGAAATTGAGAGGGACATTTGTTATAATCCTTTATACAGTGTGTCGTACCTACATATTTAAAGTTTATTTATTAAACTTGCTTTCTAATTTAGTTATTAATAGTGCATTTATATCTGTTATCTAATAGTTTAGAATATTTATTCTTCAGATATAAATTTCAAGTACTTTCTCTATAATTTTATTATTTTCGTTTAAGCTAAATATGTTATTTAATTTACATTGAATTAACATCCTAAACATTGAAAAGTGTTAATCCTTCGACTCGTTTATTTTACGTCTTCATTTGGATGTAGAATTTATTTAATCATTTAATCCTTATATTAAAACGCATCTAGCAACCAAACGCTTGTGATAAATATCTACGATTTTTTATCTCAAATTTACCAAATATCTCTTGCAATTGTGTTAATTCGGTAAATATCTGAAATAGAGAAGTAGAAAATTTTGAATGATTAGATTTATTATAGAAGGAGAAGAATAAAAGTTATTGTAATTGCAATGAATTTTGATAGTAAACAATTTTTTGGAAAGTTAGGTCTTTTTGTCATAAAGCAAAGGTTTATCTGTATTGTTGGATTTTTAAATAAATAAATATTACCGTATCTTGGTACCAACAAATTCTAGCCAACAAGAAAAAAAATTGTTTTTTTAAATTCAAATTTTATTTCTATTTTTATTTCTATGGCTTAAACTTGGGAGTTTGTGTTTTGCTGAAGAAAAGATTAGGGTTTTACCTTGAACTAATTTATGTCGAACGTAAACTTTAGAATCAATTTACATAGAGAGTATATCCATTTCATTTTAATGTATTAAACATTTTGTAGATACTAAGGTAGTCACTATACTTGAAATCAGCTAAGAGTAAAGCGAAGAAATGTATAGGGTATGTTTTGACCTTCTCGTTGATTGGTTAAAACACGAAGCAAGTAAGCAAGAAAAATTTAAGTATACATTAGTAAGGCATTGTTGTAAATTTTCCAATAATAGCAATTTGTCCAAATTGATATAATTGTGGACATTCACTCAATACTAATCTAACGATTACTGTGTATTTGAAAGGAAGTTATAATAGTATATTATACACCAAGTATATACTATTTTTTCCACTACTAGCCAAATTTAAGCCAAAAATAAAAAATAATCATTTTTCTTGTAAAAATCTAGTAGCACAGGAATGCAAATAAATCAAAAAGCATTAAAAGCTACATACGTTGATAAACCAATTGCAACTGATTCACTAAACACCTTCATTTTCTGAAAATTATTCTGAGTAGGTAATATGTAAATTAGTTGATTTAGGAGCCAATCGCAGCGGTTTAGATTTGTCTGACATGTAGAAAATTTTAATGTCTTTCCAAGATGCTTTTTGTTATTAAAAATTATATCGTATTTAATCAACTTATTTTGCACCGACTTCAATAAATAGGAGACATCGAAGAAATAATAGATTTTCTTATCGTTTACGAGAAGGTATGGTTTTTCCGGTGATACATCTATTCTTTTAATTAGGTGCCCTAACATTGGCACCGCATTGCAGTTGTAGCTTTTCTATGCAGTTTAATACTATCGACTTCAATTTGTCACCTTTGCATATCATATTTGTAAAGATGTAGCACAAGGGTTGTCTAACTTTTATATATAACTCTAACCATGATCACGTAGCAGTTTGAGCTGGCAAAAAATTTAAAACCTACTTTAAAATTAACATTTTGGGGCTCGTAAAATATAATTTTAGTGAAAATTGTTTGTATTCCTCTGTATATCTCCTGCTTCTTAGTGGTTTAATTTTTAAGTCCACTTGGACTGTCACAATTTGTGCTCTGCTTTCGGGAAGTAATCGTTGGGAGATGTTAACTTCAATTGAAGTGCTTTCTTTTCACGTTGCAATTTAAGAATGTTCCTCCGTAATTTTCTTTACCTAAGAGTATTTGAGCTGTAAGCTTGAGTCGTTTTGGTATAGCTAGAGATGTTAACGGGCATTTATTGCTTCGCTAATATACCTTGCATCATTTGAATATTGGGTTTCAGAAATTGACACTTGTAATTCATTTAGGAATGCCACATACTCGTTAAGTTTTTAGAGTCGACATTTTGATGCAACAGATCGGACCTTCCAGATTCTGTTAACCATTCAAAACACCTACAACCAAATGTTTGTAATTTACTTAAAATTCTTGATGTAACTTAACTTGCCTGGTTAAATCTCCTTTGGGAAACCTGAAAAAACTGATTCTACAATCATATGTAATAAATAAATAAATTCAGGTTATGTATTTGAGGTTATGGTATGGGGGCGCGAATTTTAAACTAATGGCATTTTTTATTCAAATAATTTTATCGTGTTAGGTAATTTTAAGCAGCAAATACGTTAGAGATAATCTCCTGGATATACAAAATTATGTTTCACTCGTTTTTGTTAAACAACTATTCTTAGATTCTCAAAAATATGAAATTGTCCATTATTAACCTAGGTCAACAATAGAAAAAATTATTAACCACTAATAGAGAAATTCAACTTCTCATTTGGGTAGGAGACGCAATAATTGTTCACTTCACAGCTAGTAGTGGAAAAAAAATATATACATATAGTTGATTAACAAAATTTTAATGCACTGTAAATAAAGTACAGAATTGTAAAAAATCGTACATACAATCTGGCATCGCTACAATGAAATAAAGTAAATGCGTGGTTATGTTTTGTTATTGTCGTAGCTATTGTTTAGATCCTGCCGTTTATGAATTTCGTGTTTTTCTCCTGTGTTTTATAATTACCTTTGTTATTAAAAAACAGTTCTTTTAACAACTCATTACCGCCGTTTCTGTTTTATTGTGCAGGTATGACTATTTATAAACGTCTGAATTGAACGATAATTAACCAGTAATATTATTTTAGCACCCAATTTAAAGATGGCTGAAGAACTTAAAAAATCCATATGGCAAGGTAATCCATAGTGGTCTAAAGTTGATGGCCTATAATGTGTATTTAAAATACACACAGAAGTTAAGTAAAACTGCAGCTGTCAAACAAGCTGCTATTGAACGAATGAAACTGGAATGAATTGACTTTAATTAAACAAAAGAAGGTTCAGGAATAGTACGTTCACCAAAGAAAAATAGAAAATGCTTAACCATCTACGACAAGCTTGAAGAACTTGAGAAAACGGGAATTCGATGATATTTTCATACAAAAAATTCTAATTATTTCTTTAAACTTACTCTTAGGTAAATGTCTTATGTGTTCTTGTAATTCGTTAAAGAGCAACTGGGCCTGAAAAATTGGATCATTTTGTGTCTTAGTTAGTCTACATCTATCTGTTCTAATATAGTTTTTGAATCTGGTTTCATAATTGGGAAATTCAGATTAAATAGAAAATACAATTAAGAGTTTTCTTGCGTAGCACAAACATTCCAATATGTAAAGGTAAGGCATTGTTAATATTTGTAACACTTTGAAGGACGTACGGCAATCATCTCTACATCCTAATCCCGCAATTATGCGAATAGCTTTTCTTTGGAGTCGAAAAATAGTGTGCCAGTTATATGTGTGGCTCCAAGCTAAAATAGCATAAGAAATATAGCTATGAACAAGTGCATAATATGCTGTTTGTACCACTGTATCTGATGTACTAATTGCAAATCTTTTTAACAAAAAATCGAAATCGATTTAATTTTTTGCACAATTCTCGACAGTGATTATTAAAATCCAGTGTTTCGTACCAATGTTAACTTTAGATCGTAGTAATTACTTTTTTATATGTGTTATTGTTGTCATAACAAGTTATTGTTTGATTGATAGATAATTAAAAAAAAAAGTCATTCCATTTGTGTTTGAAGTTTAGAGTTATTGTTTTACAACAGATATTGTTATAAATATATACATTGACACAGAAAATATCAATATATACAGGGTGTCCCAGAACTAATGGGACATATTTTGATATAAGATTCCTTAGACGAAAACAATGAGATTTTTTTATATTAACTATACTTGAAAACTGAATATTTACTAAGATACAAGGTGTCAAAGTGAAAAATTAATTTTAGTTTTTTCTTATTTAATTGAAAACTACTTGAGATATTTTGACAAAGTTTTGCATAGTATAGTTTTTTGGTGTTGCAAATTGAAATTTGGCTATAATTTATTGTACTCATAAGATGCCACCACAAATGCGTCCAAAATTTTATTTAAACACACATATTTTTTTTGTGTTTAATTTTAGGGGTAATTTTTCTTAAAATTATGATTCTACAATTATCTGTGCATAAAAAAGTCATATTTGTTTGAAGTTGAGATATTTGGGATTAAAATGTTAAGTGCATCAGTTTTTCTCAAATTTATCCACGCGATTTTGACAAAAACAATTTAATACCAACTGTTTTGACATTTTAAATGATTACATACGAGATAAGGGTTGCATTTACAGACAAGAAAATATTTTAAAATTTATTTTAATTATTCTGTGGAAAAGACTTAATCGCTGTTTAACGAACACAAAACTATTTTGTTTATTTAAAAAACTTACGAATGCTAAGTATTTTTTTTATTATCTTAGTAAACTACTACAAAAAATAAGTATTGTTAAATGATGTCTGGATAAATTTGAGAAAAACTGACAATATTGTTAAATGGATTTCAAATGCACTTAACATTTTAATCCCAAATATCTCAAAAATGGCTACATTTACAGACTGTAAACAAGTATGACTTTTTTATGCACAGATAATTGTAAAATCATAATTTTAAGAAAAACTAGCCTTAAAATTAAACACACAAAAATATGTGTGTTTAAATAAAATTTTGGAAGCATTTGTAGCGCCATCTTACGAGTACAGTAAAATTATGGTCAAATTTCAATTTGTAACACCAAAAAACCCCACTATGCAAAATTTTGTCAAAATATCTCAAGTACTTTTCAATTAAGTAAGAAAAAACTAAAATTAATTTTTTGCTTTGACACCCTGTACTTAGTAAATATCTAGTTTTCGAGAATGGTTAATATAAAAAAATCTCATTGTTTTCGTCTAAGGAATCTTATATTAAAATATGTCCCATTAGTTCTGGGACACACTGTATAATTTGGGAAGACCAGGAGCCTGAATTCCTTCAAAAAAGAATTGCAAAGAACTACTCAACGGTATTTTAAATTTCTTTGATTTATCTTATGTCAAATTACGTTGACATTAATTAATTGTCACATACTACATTTTTAAATTTATTTATTTTAAACATTTCATATGCGCCATTGAACTAATAGTTAGAAATTTGTGGTTTATTTATTGTTATTTTGTTTTTACATGTTTGTTTATATGTTTAACCCCCTGAGGAGAGGTGTGATGGCCTCGTTGGAATAGGTCTCATTCTGTTATGATCTTTCATTAATTCACATTCCTTCTTGAATAAGCCCTCACACAGATCTCCGAAAGGTATAGTTTTCCTTTTGTGCTCACCTTAAAGATTGTTAATGCCTGCGTAGCCATTTTGTTTCATTCCATAAAATTAGTTTTTGACAATTTTTGATTTAAGTTATGCGTCCTATGGTTTTCTAACCGTGGACGTAACATCAAGTTAAGTGTCTATAACACAACCAAGAAATGTCGTTGATGGTATATTATCTGTTGCAAATTAATAGCAAGATTTACAGTATTGGTCGAGTTTAATATAAGTTTAATGTGGTTGTACCAATTTTTTATAATATTAAATGCTATGTTTGATTTATTTACCGCCGTGTTCATATCACAACCTGTATTGAGTAGAGTCGCATCGTCATCAATCCTCATTAAATTTGCCAGACAATACGTTTATGTAAATTAGAAAAAGTAGTGGCCCAAGTATGGAACCCTGCGGAACACCTTTATTAATGCGAATCTTGTCTGAAATATTGTTATTAGAAGAAACACATTGATATTTGTCATACAAATATGATTTTATTAAAGATACACTACTATGATAGAATCTGTATAAAAGACATGACTTGCGCAATAGAATATTATGAGATATACTATCAAATGCTTTAGTGAAGTCTATAAAGGTTGCAATTGAGTACATTCCCTTTTCAAAGTATTCGTGCGTTTTAGAAACAAATAAAGTTATCGCATCAGCAGTATCTCTATTTTTCCGAAACCCAAATTGATTGTCGTAAAATAAACTATTTGTTTCAAAATAATTTCAAATTTGGGAATCAAGGATTTTTCCATTATTTTTGATAAGAAAGGTAAAAGCGATAATGGCCTGTAATTATTAAGATCATTAATATTTCCTCTCTTGTGGAGGAGTATTACAAGAGTTTACTTTAAAATATCAGAAAACACTCCAGATGTAATTGAAGAATTGATTAAAGTTGTAAGAGGATTAACCAAAACATTGGTCATATGTTTGATTACTTTTTTAGTGCTCAATCCGTATATATCTTTAGTATTAGTAATTTTCAGGGTCTGCAGCGCGTCTCTAACTATAATTATAGATACAACATTAAATTTAAAACTGATAATCATCACATTAGACATATTTTTAAAATATTCACTATGAGAATCTGATGCCAATTAAGTAAATTGATTGAAAAATCTCAAAAAAATCTCAGAAGTTGGTTTAAACGCATTAATAATTTTCCACATTGCCTTAACGAGATTACCAGAATGTGTAAAGATATATATTTTTTAATATTAGAACAGTTAAATTAGATCTACAGTAAACACCTGCAGTGTTAAAATTTGATAGCGTAAGACTATTTAAGTCATCCGCATTACGGAACCAGTGTTCACTTAGGCAGACCAAATCATAGTTTTGATCAATAATGTAGCATTCTAGCTCATTTAACTTAAATGTTAGACACTGAATGTTTAAATGAAAAACAGATAACTTACATTCTGTGGTTATATTTTGATTTTCTTTAATCATTATATTTTTGTTGACTTTTCTTGTCACTTCTGTTTTCGATTAAAAAACCGATTTGCACACGTCCCTTTTGGTCAGAAGGTCAATTTCGTGGCATCATCAAGATTTTTAAAGATGTATATACTTTTGAATGAAGAGATTTGAGTTGTACACATTCAGCTTCTGGAAAAGATGGTCTTAGATAAGACATTAGATCATCAGCTTTCGTGTCTGGATGTAATTTGTACATGTGTAAATACGCAAATTTCTCTATTGCTTTTAATCCAGATTGATTATTGATGTTTTCCATTATTCCAACCATAGGGACATTTTTTGCCCGATTGGATCTTTTGTTATGCGAAACTTCTGTGAATGGTGAAACCGTTTCATTGAAAATCTGTTTATACAATCCATCAAGATATGTTAAATTCTGATTGTCAACGTCCTCGGTATTTTTCAAGTCAATGATTTGCTTATTTACATTGCTGGGAATTACGTTAGACTTCAAATTCGATTTAGTATTACCGGTAATAACACTTGGCGGTATTTCCGCTTTATCTGCTTCAGAACTTTTATGTTTAGTTATTGTGTGTACTTGCAGCAGATTTGCCTACAGATGACGCGTAAGTTTGAACATTTATGTTTTTACCACTATTATTTGCAACATTTAACAAGCGAAGTTGCTCCTGTAAAGCTGTTATTGCTATTTCTTGATTGTCAATGATAAAGTCCTTATGTTTTTAAAAGTTCCTTTACGTAAGAGTCTTCTAAAATTAAACTTCACATTTGATACACTTTAAACCACTTTGCGCATAATTTTTACAAGTTTTAACAGCAGCGGTGGAATAGTCACAAGCACCGTCCTCCATGTTCCTATAGACTACAGACAAATGAAAAGGTTGTGTAAATTATTTACTAAGAGAAGAGAAACGAATGTGGGATTTAGATGGAACAATAGAGGATGTCATGGAAAAAATTGTGAAAAATTTAAGATCGGACAGTTCCAATGATGAACTAACAGATGAAGATATGGATATTGTTGATATTGTGCCGATGTAAAATAATTACTGCGGTTAAGCTTTGAAATGTATAATTTCTCATAATCATATAAATTAAGATTGTATTTCATCACTTCTAATAATTAAATTATTCAATATTTTTACATGTTGTGAAACTTTTTTGAAAAATAATTAATACTAATTTATATATATATATATATATATATATATATATATATAAAACAATAACTCTTGCAATTACCAATACTTATATAATAATATACTTTATTAATATACGACTATAGTTTCGACGTTATAAATTTTAACGTCATCGTCAGATAATACTTTCAAATGTGACATTAATATGATATTTAATTCTAAATAATTAAATTAACATAAAATATCTTAACTACAATTATTGTGTAAAATTTCTGAATTTGGTTTAACTTTAGCAATCATTATATTTAAAAATCAGATCTTTAAATTTGGTTTGATCATTAAGAATAATTTTAGGATTGGTAGTTTTAATGTAAATAATTTCTAACATATCTAAAATCTGTTTATTATAACTATTAATTGGGAAAAGGATGTATTAAGGATTGATTTTCATGTACATGTCTATTTTCAATAACATGTTGAGCAAAGGTTGATTTAACTGAAGAAAGATTATTAGAGTATCTATTTCTATTTTTAATATATCTTAAATGTTCACATAACCTTATACTAAAACTTCTTGTAGTTTTACCAATATACTCTTTTGCACGAGCAAGTAAGTTTGTATATACCACTTGAATTTAAATTATTATAAGAAGATTTTTGTGAAAAAATTTTACAAAGAGTTTTGGAGCTTTAAAAACTAATTTGAATTCAGAAAGTTTATTAATATTCTTTACCAAAGTAACAAATTCTGGAATGTAGGTGATAGATAAAAATCTTTTTTGGAATCTTCTTTAATAGGAATTAGAGAAGTGAGAAACCTCAAATTACACTTAAATAAAAATTGTGTATATAAATTTTTAATAATTTGCAAAGGGAATTTATTAACATTAATTGTAGTTAAGATATTTTATGTTAGTTTAATTATTTAGAATTAAATGTCATATTAATGTCACATTTGAAAGTATTATCTGACTATGACGTTAAAATTTATAACGTCGAAACTATAGTCATATTAATAAAGTATATTATTATATAATTATTGGTAATTGTAGAGTTATTGTATATATATATATATATTTTATATATATATATATATATATTAAATAACCAATACATCAATTATGGATCCTAACGTCATTTTAAATACTAACTTATTTTAGTTTAGTAACTTGAATCAAAGCGCCACCTACTTTTTTTAGTATAATTGAAGTATAATTTTAGTAATTTAAATTTATTTAATCGCCTTTAGAGGTTGAAATACGCCAAAAAATAATGGTATTTTAAGTACTATAAAAAGAAGAAAATCCTTCCAGTAATCTTTGAAAATTGGAATTCTCTCTTAATTGAATTATTTTGGAAAAACTATGTGAGCTAATTTTGTAAACATTACATCGTGTTTAAAGTTTAATGAAAACGTTACAGCCGTTTTTGAAAAAAATTGATGTTTTTAATTTCACATCCTTAATTTTAGGAGTAGAAAAAAAAATGAAAAAAGGACCTTTGAGAAACCCCAAAAAATCATATGAAACTCAAATCAAATTGTTTTATTCGTTTAGCCGTTAAGTGAGAGTACCTACATGCATACGTACATACATATTTTTATAAAGAACAATTGCAATATTTTCTTTCTAGATAAGTAAAAAATTTCAAAAGTATCATTCTGCACTATTTCCAATTCCCTTCTAAATGAGGTTTCATTAATTTTAACTGATTTTTAAATATAATGGCAAATAAAATTGCCAAAATGCCTAATGTCAAGAGCATTTTCTTCCATTTTCTTGTACGGCAGTTGTACTTTGGATATATATTAAGAACAAATTTAGTTAGTAAAAAATTGTTACTTAGTAGATGTCAATTGTAAGATGCTAATAGTTATTATTAACTAAATAAAGATTATTTATTATAATTATTATTATTATTATTATTATAGTTAACTATAAGAGTGGTTCTTTAATTGTTTGTTTTAAATAATGTTGTTTGTCGTCAATTAGTGAATATCTTTTGAAATCGTTCTTCCAGATTTTCTGAAGTCAACAAACAAACTTTCATCCTAATGTAACTGAAAGATGTAAGTTTGGTAACACATTTTATAGCATAATTGATGCTGTGTTCTTTAAATAAAGTTTGGTATTACTTTAATGCGGTTGATTAAAAAATATCGTGTAATTGATTGATCCAATTTCCATTAAATACACACTTCAAACAAAATCAATAATCGATAAATTCAACAAAATTGAAAATCACTTTTAAGTCGCACGTTGGGTGCCATTTTTGTTAAGCTTACTTTTTCCATTAACTTTAAATTGGTGATTAAAGATTTTGTTCAGTAGTAAGTTAAGGGTAGGGGAAATTTTACTCTATTTTAATGTATTTCTAAATATCAAATCTAAACGACAGTAAACTATAAAGAATTAAAAAAAATGATAAACAAACGTGTCAAATAAAGAAATTTATAATTGTAAAACTTATTAAAGATTAAAAAATAACAAATTTAGTTAGTCAAAAGAAAACGTTATCACAATTACTGCAATGTTTGTTTTGTACACACACCTATTAATTAATGCTTTTTACACAGTTAGAATAGTAATTTACCTAACGAGTTCCTGAAGTGCAATTTCCCGCATAAGCACTTTGTTAGTTCAAATGCGGGAAATTTCTTCCCGAAAGAGTTAGATATAGCTTTTTTTGTAACAAATATAACTTTAAAAAAAATTAGATTAAAAATGCTTTTAGTAATTTTTTATTTTACTGATTTTGGATTGGTAACAATAATAATACTAGATTTTTGAATTTGAAATATTTCATTTAAACCAAAGAAAATTCATTCGCCATTTTCAACATCATCGTTTCGTTCATTTATTCCCAATTTTTCAATGATGAGCGAGTCTGAAGAAGAGATTTTAACACCCCTGAAGTTAGAGACTCTGCTAATAAAGCGATTTCAAGTTTACTTTCTGATAAAAGGTGGACTAAGATATGAAGCGACCTACAGGAAGTTTATGGATTGGTGCAAGAAAGGAGGTATAAAAAACAGGCTTATTTCAAACAGATCATAGCCACAAATCGTTGGTCGATATATTCCAGTTGAATAGCATCAAAGTAATACATCATAACATTGACATTTCTAAATATGCCAAATTAGTTGCATTTTTAAAGAGAAGAACTCAAAATTACAAACCAAAGAAGTCTGCTATTCTTGATGACAATCAAATAGCAAAATTTTAGATGAAGCACCAGACTCACTTACAATGATGAAAATCAAATAATGATAAACAAATTTTATTGACATTTTTAACATTTTTTTAGGTAGCACTAATCCTAGGTGTTTCTGGAGCCGTTGAGGCGCAAGAAAAACTGCAAAATGAAGTTTTGTGACATTGAATTTCGTAGTGATGTAGTGGTAATTTCCGTCCCAGAAACAAAAACTGGCGTCCCAAGAAAATTTGCTGTGACTCATGTTCCATGGCTCAAAAAAATAAAAAAATATAACTATGTGAAAAAATTGAATCAACAACGCTTTTTCATGACGTACATAAATGGAAACACTTCTAGAGCCATGGACATTCACTGGCCACTGTTTTCGGATGAGCTCTGCCACATTGTTAGCAAATAGGGGCGAAAGCTTGGTGGGCATTAAACAACATAGAGGATGGAAGTCTTCTACAGTATGTGAATCTTACATTCAAGATTCATTACGCAATAAAATTGAAATAGCGAAAAAAATCCAACCAACACAATCATTGGACTCATCGACAGATGTTAACCAGCCCTCCACATCAAGTACAGTTTTTCAGATTGAAGGCCCAAAGGAAACTTCTATTACTCAGCAGAACATTAAACAAGTTTCTGGAATAGAGATCAAACAGTGCAGTAACTGCACTATAAATGTGCGAGTTTTTAATAATTGTAGTTTGTCATCTATTTCGCCTGAAAACCAATAATTTATTATTTTCAGTGTAATTTCCATTTTATTACGTATCTTTCTGAATTGTCCTCTTATTCTCCGCAATAAAAACATTTTTTTCTTGTGTTAATATGTTGGTTGGGAGATAATTGGGGCTCATCGCGATGAACTTTGTAAAATGAAACCCGCTGATATTGACTTCCAAAGGATGTCTTAGTAATATCTATTCCAGAAACAAAACAGGCGTTCTAAGAACATTTGCTGTTACTCATATGCCATGGATCGACAAACTGCAAAAATATAAAGATCTTCGAAAATCTAATAATCAACGGTTTTTCCTTACATACACCAATGGAAAATGTGTTAATACTCCCGTGGGGATAAACACTATCGGCAAAATCCCAATGAAAGTTGCAGAATTCCTCAGGCTTCCAGAACCTTAGACCTTTACTGGTCATTGCTTCCATAGAAGTTCGGCCACGTTGTTGGCCAATCGTGGTGAAGGTTTGGTTGGTATCAAACAACATGGAGGATAGAGATCTTCAACAGTGTGTGAATCGTATATTTATCAGGATTCACTACGAAACAAAATTGAAATTACCAACAAAATTAAACGAAGTCAACCAACACACTTGTTGACTGACGAGCCATCAACATCTTCATCATACAAATTTGTTGACATAGAAGGCCCAAACAAATATTCCATTACCACAGAAGTTGCCGTAAATGTGCAAATATTTAATAATTACACTTTTTCATCTCCACCTGAAAAACATTGATTACTCTTTATATTCTTATTTAATTAGTTAGTATATTTCCAGATTGTTTAGTTTCGTTACATAATAAAATCCAAAGAACGATTCATTTCTATTTGTCGGGTTATGATCTGTTTACAAAAAGCAGTTACCATTTCACTACTTACTTTCTTTGTGTCTAAAGGCTGAGAGTAAACGTATTTAATAACCTTCGTTATAATCAATTATTAATAAAAACACAATTTATATGAAATACCAAACCAGCATTGAGAGATTGTTTGCCATCATTCACCCTAGGATTGACAAACTGAAAAATTACAATAATAATTTAAGAAAAACCAAAGCTTTGTGTTTAGTATTACTTACGTTTTAGAATTGTGTTCTTTATCCTAAAGACTACTTTATCCTAAAAAGGCATTTTTTGTAGTGTTGATGAATAATTTGTGGACAGCAAGATGATACCAACCTAACAAGAATTTACCTATTCTCTCGCAAACTAAAAACACCACGGTGCGGGAAATGCAACTTCCCGTGCATCGAGAATAACCGGGAAATCAGTTATCTTAGGCTATGAGTACCTACAAAAATATGTATTTTGTTTTCGATGCAGCATAAATGTAACATTGTAAATACTTAGAAGATAACCTGGAAAATCGTTTAGTAACATAAGTTTATATAAGGCATTCTACAAGTAACGGGTGTTCAAATAAGAAACTGGACTAGGCAATTAAATTGAATTGATTTAATTATTTTTACAGTGCACCTAAAAATCAGCAAAATAACTAGCTGTGGTCTAAAACTCTGCCTTAAAATTTGACCTAAAAATTGACAAAAATGGAAATTTTCTTAGTTAAGCTGACAACTTTGTTAAAAAAATTATTAAATATCAAAGCAAATTCAAAGACCTACCCATCACAGTTTTTTATTTGAATACCCGTTACTTAACATGTTGTTGAAGGTTATACAAAATTACGAGGAAATCAAACTGTTTTTCTAGTAGTTGGCTACGTTTTGCATCTAAGGGTAGATGCTTTCAGACCAGTGCTAGATTAATTGAGTTTACTAGGCGTACTTAATCTAACAGTGGCCTGAAGAACCGTTCACCCTTAAATAAGAAACGTTGCCAACCATTACTAAAAAGTTTGAATTTCTCCTTACTTTCGTATAAAGGGTTCAGTAGTGCTACCTGGGTGGTGTCTACTGACAAGAAAATATATATTAAAAATTAATGGAAGAATAATACAGATTTCACCTAAAATACTATATTGTAAAGTAGGCAAGGTAAGAGACGGTGGACGTGTGTTCATTGAACGTTTTAAGTCATTCTGAAAAAGAACGACTAAAGAAATAGATTTTGCCCAAAATGGACGCGGTTAAAAATGGTTAAAGCAGTTTTTGGGTAGACATTTGAAAATGAAATACATACATTTTGTGAATGACTTTTACACATTTACACACTTTGTTTCAACTGAAGTTACTACCACTTTACCACGAGCTTTAGGGAAACGGAAGATACAAAATAGCGCATGGGAACAAAATAGACTCCATAGCTATCCCAACAATGATAGTGTTTTCAAATGAAATAATTTTGATTGGTTGGAACATAGTGCTACAAGAGATAGTCAAGTGATTGGACATAGGATAAATGACTTCAGGTACGTTGTTCAAATACACATCTAATACAAAAATAGAAATTTAAATGATTAGTTCTTCTTTGTGGAGGGGCACCAAAAAACTACTAAGTCGTTATTGTAGCCAAAACAAACAAATTGTCCGCCTGAGCCTAAGAAAGTACACATTTGTTGCCTCCAAAAACAACTTAGTGGTTTTTTACGTAATTAAAGTGAAAATAAAGACAAGTACCATAAACCAAAGACATATATTAATAGTACTTTGTAAAAGTTTAGTCCTGAACTCATTGAGCTTAACTCTAAACATAAATGGAGAACCCGACAATACAGAAGCTTTTGTATTGGGTACAAGAAATAGAGAACAACTACCAAACTAAACACAAAGCAAACATTTGTATTCTTGGGACACTTTCTAAAAATTTTCCCCAAAAAGATGGACATGGAGTAACAAAAAATAAAATAGATTATATATTTTCTAACAACACAAAAATATGTGCTGATATATCGGTTATAAATCGTTTTGATACTGGAAGTAATTATAGATTTGGAATTCAGGTAAATACCAAGCTAGAACGAATAAAGACAATGCACAAGTGGATAAGATATCTCATAATAGACCTTTTAAAGAACAAAGAAACAGTTTACTATATAGGATTTACTAAGACCCCTTATACGAAAAAGTTACAATGATATTTGGAGAGCTTTCAAAATAACAATTACCAGACAGAGACCAAATAAAAACAAGACCAAGAGTCTGATGACTCTGATAAATAGAAATTACTAAATAAAGATATATACAAAGCAATTAAAAAAGGCGTAAGAGCGTACAACACAAAACAAATTAAAAATGCAATAAAAGACAACATGAACATGAGAGTGCTGAAATTAATACTTAGAAAAGGGCGACCAAGAACTCATAAATTAAAGAACAAAGAAGGCATGATGGTAACAAATAACAGTAACGCAATAAATACAATAGAAGTATACTTCAAGAATTCCAAAACCTCAGATTACAAAAACCACCATTGCAATTGTAGGATCAGAAGAAATTGCAGAAATAGACAAAGGAAAAGAATCACTCTAAATCAGATGAAAAATAGAAAAACTCCTGGAACAAAAAATACTAGTTTTGAGTAGAATTATTATTTAAAAAAGGAGACCATACAAATAATTAGAACTATTAACCTATCGTCTAACATTTATAAATTATTCACAAAAAGTATAACAAACCTCCTTATACAATAAACTAGACTTTTATTAGCCGGTAGAGCAAGCGGGATTTAGGAAGCGCTTTAGTATCAAAACAATAGGCACTGTCATGGAAAATTGTACAGCTTTTGTTGATTTCCAAAAGTCTTTGATTTGATGGGAAACGTGTGCAAGTATTGAACAATGCCAGAATTGATACAAGATACTCCAGTATCTTAAGATATATATATACAAAAATGCAACAATGAAAATAAAAATTGACGAAAATATGACAACTAAAATTTAAATACAAAATGGTATTCGCTAGAGCGACACACTATCACCTAAACTATTCATTCTGGCATTAGAGGACAAATTTAAAAAGTTGTCATGGGAAAAAAAAGCCTTAAACATTACGGTTTATTTCTAAACCAGTTTAAATTTGCAGACGATAAAGTCCTAATCAGTAACGATATCCAATGAAACGAAATCAAAACGCGTTGGTTTAGAAATGAATTTAGACAGAACAAAAATTATGAGCAATATCAACAAGACAATAAGAATCTGGATATAATAGACGATTATATACAAGATGGGGCACTACCAACAAATTATTCTGTAGATTTAAAACGACAAATAATCATACATACATATATCAAAATTATCTGAGACCACATTTCAAAAATATTTTGGATTGTACAGAGTGCTCCAGAAACACGTACCATATCAAAGTTGGGTTATTTTAAATAGCTATTTTTGAATTTTACGATCAAAAATAATGAATGTTTGTTAATATGTTCCTACACTTACGTTTCACAATTTTTATTAGTTCTGCATTTATGTTTATTTCCTCCAGAGTTTCCTACAGTTTTTCAATGATACACTGTCATATACCTTTTTCAAGTCGACGATGAGTAGATGGAGTTCTTGACCTGGTGATCGAGAATATATGATCTGTTGTTGATCCGCCTGCTCAAAATCCAGCTTGTTCTTCCGCTTCGATTTGTTGATATTCATTTTTTTCTTTGCTTAATTATCTTTCAGTATAATCTGCTGATTGTGCTTGCGACCTGTTATTCCTTGATAGTTTTCACATCTGCTCCCGTCGTTTAAACATGATTTTCTATTCGGTTGGTATACTTTGTTCGTTTGTACATCTTTGGAAGATCATTTGTTTAATAAGGTTTTTGCTTTCGTATTTTATTAATTCTTCATATATATCCAGATAAAAAAGACGTTTTTTGAGTGCCAATATGGGGATCTTGATTATCTTAAGAGATACTAAGTCACTAACCACCGTGCCTCTTTCAAATTCCATGTTCCACTATTAATTAGCAGGGCAGCTGAAGTGGATTTTAAAAGCTGTGCCTAGTATATTCTTCACTGTTGCTCAATTTTAAAAAAGTCGCTACTTTCCTAGGTCTACTTGAGATGGGAATTTTCAATACACTTCTACAGCATTTTCCATTTCAAAATTTCGAAAAAATGAACCGTAACTTTGATAGATTTTTAGAAACATTTCTCCGTTGATTGTAAAGATTGAACCTTCGTTGTCTTAATGTCAGGAATTTTTATAAAAATTAAATTTCCCATGTCATCAGTATTTATTTTTAATATTTAACCACCAATTAACGAGATCAGAATTCATTTCAAAATCATACTTTTTCATTACTTGACTAAACGTTTAAAAGTATTTAAATTTGATATGTACATTGGTGGTTGTTGATAAAGCAGTAATTTAATTTTAAATTTAATGTTTTTCGCAAAGTAAATACATTTAAATTCCATTCAATTACATTGTTAGTTACCTTCTCACATACATAATATAGACGTACAGGAATTCTTTGCGTAAGAAAAAAACAAGAATGTGGAAACGATTCGTTATACTTCTTGTCATATACCTACTAAAGAATATTTTATTATGAAAAGATAACGATTTTGAAATTATACTTTATCAAAGAAAATATTAATAGTACTTAACAATTATACACACAATGTTTAAGATCAAGTATCTCAAGCTTGATCGCTTGTAAAATGTTGCTAATTGAATAATTTTATGTTATTTTTATCTTATAACGTTGTTCATATCACATTACTTACATTCAAAAGTAAGTTTTTATAATAAAGCTTTAGGCAACATTTATAATAAAACAAAGTAATAAAGAAGAAGAAAAAGATATCAAAGCGAATGAATAAATACTCTGCAGATGTAACGACCAGTATGGTAATTCGCCACCAAGATCGCACATACTATATTTGATTTATAGTCTAAAATGCATAATATGATTTAGTATACGTAAAAGATACTCAATTTATGCGCTACGATTGTGTTAAACTTCACGAGCTTAAATTGTAGGGAAATGTGAAAACAATAGCCAAGATACAAAACAGAAATGTACATCGTGATACAAAATAAATGAATATTAACAAGAAAGTTTTACTTTAATTAATATTAATTCAAATTATAAAACAAAAGTGAAGGGTTGATTAAGGAAATGATGTTAATTTATCGTTAAGAAAAGTGTGAAACATTCCGCGCGGCGCTGCGTTCTCTGCAGGAATCCATGTAACAATCACCTTTATCTCTCAAAGTTGACTACCAAGAGTGGTAAGTATAATAAAACCTGTTAATAATTTCTGTGGCCTACACATACACATTTATATAATCAGGCTAAATGCAAGAACCATTTTATTGGTCACATTAAGAAAGCTTATTCGTTGCTGCGTTTCCAAAACGGACCAAACACTTCTTATTGATGTAATTTACGTGTGTGGCCGTTAAGTGATAAATTTACATATATACATATATACTCAACATCATTTCAATGAGTCATTTAAATGAGGCTAAACCGATTCTGAGAACTCATTAGCCAAGTGTTTTAATAAAAAAATGTTATTAATTATATTAAATGGGTTGTACAGGTACATTGAATTTGACGTTTTGCTTTTTTAGATGCAACATTATCATTATGGAAGTTTATGAACAGATTTTTATCTATTATTATTATTACTACAGTTGTTGTAAGTTTATAAGTATTCATTTTGCTTGTCTATCAATGATGCAAACACCAGACTTTATCACCATCTTAATAAACAATTGCCAATTTAAACTAACAAAAAATTAAGTTTAGCACCTACTAAAAATTTGTTTTTGTTGCTGTTTAAATAAATAAAATTCGTACAACTTTGTTCAATGTTATCTTTGCAATCTTTATTGTAATTTTGCTTTGCGATTTACGTTTATTTTCTTTTTTATCGCCATTGTTTAGAATTGTCACCTGATTAATATTGTTTAGTTGCACCATAGATAATAAAATTTCGATTTTATTGAATATAAATTTATATTCTTATGACTGAATTTCAGAAATGGTTATTGGTAAATAAAAATTCACTTTAAGTGTTCAATAAAACAACAATAACTTTTTATGATATTGTAGAATTTAAAACAAATATTTCTTTGGTACATTTTTTAGTTTTCTGACTACATTGGTACCACAACTAAGCAAAAAAAAAATTAAAAACTGTAACAAAACCAACCCCCAAATTTCCCGTAACGTAGTGGATCACGGTTACCTGAAATTGCAAAGGATGTGTTTAAAAAAATTATTGTCTCCAAAAGGTTCACAAATGGTCACAGTCAGGATACTGAAAAGATGCCACCATACCGTAGTCTACCAATCAAAAAATAATTGTCTGCGTCAGATTTTTTAAAATTTTGATTTTATATTTTAATTATTTAAGACAATAATTTAGTGTTAAATTTCATTTATTTTCAACAAATATTGCAGAAAAACGCAGTTCAAATTTTAAGTAAATTTATTAAATATTGACGTTTTACAGTTTTGAAAAAAGACGAAACATTTTCTTCTACCCATATGTAATAAAATTAATTTTCAATCTCGAAAGACTAATAGTGTATTTTTCAAAATACCTAGACCTATTTTACCCTATATTAAATCATTTTCTTGCGAATAAAGACAAATTTTAGATTAATTGTCGCTTAGTTCAAACCATGATAATTTTCAAACATAGTTTTTGACTAGAATCAACAAATAGTTGGTTTGACAATAATGCGTACGATCTCATTATTTAAAAACGAAAGAAAATTTCTTCTACATTCAGAACATAAGCATTTTAACAAGTGCTTTTTATAAAAGTCTTACTACAGTAATAATGACAATCTGAAATTTCCAGGACTACCACCATGTTTTGGTACCAAGTTAAACCTCGATTGGGCTTCTTATGAAATTGACGTGGCATACTATATATTGAGATGATTTAACCAGGTGAGTATTCCTCCGTAATTATAAGTTTTAGAGAAAGTTTGTTTTCGAGCTTTCAGGAGGTGAATGAAACAACAAACTCAATATGTTGTTTCATTCACCTCCACCCAGAAGGCTCGAGAAAGCAAACTTATACAAAAAGAGATGATTTAAGTTTTACATCAGCAAGAATTTATTTCTTTTATAATATGTAAGTAGTGTAGTTTTAGGTAGTTGAATTGTGGGATTATCTTTAATTTTACATGTGAAATTAATTTAGCAATTGCGGTTGTTAGGCAATAAAAAAAAGAAGTCAAAAAAATAAATTAACCAAAAATAAAGAAAAAATTGAAAAAAAAAATTTAATATTGATTAAAATACAAATTTAAAACAATGTTATAAGAAGAGTAAAACCTCACCTGCTGCTCATGTTTTAAACTCCGCAACTCGTGCATAAAAGCCTTACTTCACACACTTGTATCATAAATAACTATTTTTTCTTTTGTAAACAAAATAATAAATTTTTATGGGGAGAAAATATTGCTTCTCATCGTTTTCTGAATATCTTCTTATCATTATTATTTTATATTATAAAACTAATTGGACACTCTAGACGATAATAAACAAAACTTCCGAAAAGTTTAACTTTACAATAAGGTGAAATTCTTTGCAAATACTTGCACTTTTAATAGGAGATTGTGAATTTGTAATGAATTACCTAAAAAAATGTATTAGTCACCAAATTCTTTAATAAAAAAATTATTGTTAATTATATTGCGTTCAACCTTTACGTGCAAGTTTTTGCAACGTAACGGTATGCAGGTGTAGTTCTGTGACGTACCAATACTCTAATTTCCATGTCGCAATATAAACAATTCTAATTATAAGATGCAAATTCATTATCGCAGCTAATTCGACAGTTTCAAAAAAGAAATTGTTGGAGCTAATTAATTATTTGAACCTAAAAAACAAAAAAACTTTTATTTTTCTTTGATGAAAGGTTGGCGAAACGGTTTGTTTGTATAAAAAATTAAGGATATTAGAAAGTGTTAACATTTCTTACAGTTACATTTACATAATTAAACAACTGTGGATTTGTTAAAATCTGTTTGTTTATATTAAAAATTTATGGAAAGTACCAAAAATAATAAACAGATTAAGGGTTTTGTTTTTACCTATGAAGACAGTCAAAATGATAAAAAATTGGCAAATGCTCATTTTTTGGTTTTAAGCAGTGGCGCACTTGAGAGGGGGGCTAAGGCAATTGTGGTCATTGTAGTGCAGTTCAATTAATTGTATAGCAATTGCAAAAATCATATCTAAACACAAATTGTTGAGTAAATGAAATTACCACACAATATAAATGTAAACACCGATCAATCACATATTTTGCGGGGAACAAAAGATTATTGCGTTCGAAATTTCACCACAATCTCTTGCGAGTATAGAGAATAACGTAAGTATCATATTTCGAAAGAAAATTTACCAACAAACTTACTCGGAAAAAGAGATTATTGTGTTTGCAAGTGATAACAATAAAACAATAAACGAATGTTTGATTACATTATTACTAGATGAGTGACAAATCATCACAATCACAATAACCAAATACAATGACAATGCTCATTTATTAGTTTCTATATAATTTACTCATGAAGTAATTGACACAGTACAATCGATCGTCATATTACTCAAAAACATAGATAAACGTTAAAGCAAAAATTCAGAGAATTCATGATTAAGATATTGATTTAATGTTACTCTCATGACAGAATTGTTGCCTCTTTTCTGACTAAACAAAATCTAAGCAGTTCCAATAATATACTTAAGAATTTCCATGTCAAATGTAACTAATAATGTTTAATAGGAACAAGCAAAAATTAGCAATAAGAACACACCTCCACCATGGTAGTTAGAACATTCCGTCTCTATACAGACAAAGGGCCTTATTCTGTAACATTTCCGTTAATTATAAAGGTACTTTAAAAAATAAACTACCAATTAGATTTACAAATTTGATATGTAGATACCACTAATTTAAAAGTCTTTAATTTTAACAGATTGTTTACAGAATATGCTCTAATATCCATAAAACCTAATTCTTAATCACTGACATTTTGAGATAACCAAGTTGCATTAATTATACTTCACCTGTAATTTACATTTTTTTAAGGTTGCTTATTACCATATACTATTTTTTGAGAACTATTTACACGACTAATAATCAAGTGTGGTTTTCCATCTGCTAATCTTTCCTTGAGTTTCTCTTTTACTAAAACATCATGACATGCTGACGTTTGATCTCATCATTACAAAGATAGATATAAAGCCCGATTTCCTATCAGCATGTAACAATTCCGAGGCTTTTTTGTAACTCGAACTGTCAACAATATGCTTTCACCAAATATCGATTTACGAGCGATGCAGATACTAGTTATATTAAATGCATATTTTATGCATGGAGAAAATCATAAAATGTCATTGGTATATTCAGCGATTTGTCAAAGGCGTTTGATTATGTCGATCATATGACTATCTTATTTCTACGTATTTGAGCAATAAGACACAAACAGTTGAGTTAAATCTGCTTGATCTTTGCTAAAATTAGGAGTTCCTCAGGGATAAATTCTAGATCCTTTTTTATTCATAGCGCACGTTAATGATTAACCTTTTTTGTTCAATACTTTTGTAAAATAGTGCACTTTGTTCATATTCAACGTCAACAGACGAAATAAAAACTATAATGAAGTAAACAATATTCTTTCACAAGTATTGGTTTACGGTAAATAACTTGGTCTTCAGCACATTGAAAACCAAATGTGTTCAGTTCTGCTTGTCAAATGTACAAAATTAAATACCTACAATTGTTGATAAATGTCGAATTGGTTAAATAAGTGGAATCAACATCATGTTTAAAATAACCCTAAATGCTAAGAAATCACACAAGGAATGTGATTGTCAGTTATTTATATGCCTGAACGTTGTATAAAATTTGGTTGGCATAAGCGATTTTCTTTTATAAATTATCCTCTAGATAGCTTTCTGCTACCGCTGTGAATTTCCGCCCACCGTGTCCTTTAATGTCAACTATATATGCCTCTTTGTCAGTTAAGAAGGTACCTGAGGATCTTCTGAATGCGTGTTCAGTAAAGTTTTGTGTGTTGTCTAGTTTTAAAAATTGGCCAATTTTTTATGGTTTTGATAGTTCCTATAGCTACAACTTGATTTAGTATTTTCCTTGACGACATCCCAGGAAAAATCTTGACGATAGAGCAGATTTGGTCTTAGATTAAAATATTTCGGAAATATTGTGAGAAAATTGGTTTGCTCGTTGGTCTTTTCTCATTATGGTGAAAGTTAGGGCATTTTTTTTAAGTCGGTATATTTATAACAATAAAAGAACCTATGTCGTCGATGTCCTTAGTTGTAAGGTTTCACTACTTCAACATGAGAAGGGCTTCTGTTATTCCGACTATCATTACCACCTGAAAGAGATAGATATGTAATTTACATGTTATGTTAATTTATTGTAATTTATTATTATTTATTTATTAGTAAGTAACTTTTATTTGGAGCTTCATTTACGAATTTTACCATAACTTCTCTGCTGACCATCCTAGATTATTTTAGACGATATCTAACGTTTTTCTGTTTCCTTAATATAATTAATGATTAGTAATTAGACTTCTTGAAGAAGGAGTACCATAAACCATTCAAGTGTTTATTCCGGCAACGTTCTCGTGTGCTAAAGGTGCATACTTCATCAGGACATCACAACAATGAGTTGAAGACGTCACAAAATAAATAAATTAACATGTAAGATAAATAATAATAAATATATATGTATATAAAACAAAATCTGTCTAGACTAACATACATAGAATGACTAGATAACAATTAAAGCACACAAAATGTACCCGGAATAAACATTTCAATGGTTCATAGTGCTCCTTTTTCAAGAAGTCTAATTACCAATCATTACTTGTGAATGAAGAAATGTTAATATTGTTGCTCAATTAAAACTCCTGCATGTTTTAATTAGGCATTTTAGTTTTCCCAATCTTATAGGACCTTCTGTAGGAGTGTGATGATCCATCAACCACACTCATAGCAGAAGATTCCATAATATTGAAAAAACTAAAACTATCTAGTTAATATTATTATTCAAATTGATCATGGTTTTTAGAATATTATAATCGGACCAAATCCTTCCAAGAGATTTTGGAATGTTATTTCTTTGAACGAAGGAAGTACACTCTTCTCGCAAATACTAAAGAAGCTTAAAAAAGTTAGGTTGTACCCAGCACGTAAAAATTGGTAGTTATGTGTTGCGTGAAGTGTTAGTTACTTCTGGTGTCCCACAAGGATCGCACCTAAGACCCATGTTGTTGAACTTGTTCGTGACTGATGTAAGTGAATGTTTTATTAACTCCATGTTTTTAATGTAGATAGACAATCTTAAACTCTTCAAATCCATTCGCCACATCAATGATCACAAATCGGTTTAAGATAATTTAAACCATCTTTACGCGTAGTTGCCATTGTTCATCAAGAACATATACTCTCCACGATCAAGAATTATGTAAAATGACAACTGTGAAAGACTTAAGTGTAACTTTCAATTTACGTTTGCACTGAACTGAGCATGTTAACGAATTGGTCTTGCCAGCTTACAGACAACTTGGCTTTATCAAGCAAAACACGTGTCACTTCCAGAACATCTGCTCAATAAACACTCTATACTGCTTAATGGTGCGCTCTATATTTGAATACTGTTTGGTGGTGTGGTCACTCCCTAAGTCTACATTATGCGACCTTAGATACATTGATATTCGGAAGGATGTTTCACCCGTTGAAGTGAGCTACATAGTTGCAAAACCTAAAGTGTTTGTCTACTCTAGCTGGACAACAAGAGACAATCGATCTGTTTTTTTATTTTTAAAATTGTCCGCAATGCTTCAAATCTATTGGAATTGGTAAGATTCGTAGTACCTCGCGAACTTTGAGGAACGCCAATACATTCCAGATAGAGCGTTGAAGAACGAGTCACGGGATGTTTAAGCGAGATTAGTACGCGCCTGGTCTCCACTAATTCAAAAAGCAAATATTTTTATTTAAATAAATATAGAATGGCTTTTAAGGTAGATTGATTACTTTGTAAGCTTAATTTTGTATTTGAATGTTTTATAATTAAGACCTTTTATTAATATATATTAGAGCGTTTTTATAATAATGAGGTTACACACACAATTCCATAAAATTTGTATACGCTCGCTTATAATGTTCTGTTGATTTATTAGAGCATCACATCCCTTCTTAAATGCTTCTTCTACTTCACTGTTGCTGCTCACACAATTGTCACTGTACACCCTCACTCTCCTTTGAGAATAACCGTAGGAGGACAAACTGAAATAAAAAGTTCGGGCATATTTTTTTTTGAATTTGGTATATTTATAACAATAAAAGAACCCATGTCGTCGATATCCTTAGTTGTAAGCTTTCACTATTTCAACATGGAAAGTGCCTCTGTTATTCCGACTATCATCACCACCTGAAAGAGATAAATATGTAATTTACATGTTAGTTAATTTATTGTAAATTTATTATTATTTATTTATTAGTAAGTAAATTTTGTTTGGAGCTTCATTTAAGAATTTTACCATAACTTCTCTGCTGACCATCCTAGATTATTTTAGACGATATCTAACGTTTTTCTGTTTCAAGAAAACGTTTAAGCTAGTGAATGAATGTTAAGTAATTATTTCCTCCTTAATATAATTAATGATTGGTAATTAGACTTCTTGAAGAAGGAGTACAATAAGCCATTCAAGTGTTTATTCCGGCAACGTTTCGTGTGCTAAAGGTGCACTTCATCAGGCCTTCTAAACAGAAGATGGTCCGTCACCAGTATACGGACACTACAACAATGAGTTGAAGACGTCACAAAATAAATAAATTAACATGTAAGATAAATAATAATAAATATATATGTATAAAAACAAAAATCTGTCTAGACTAACATACATAGAATGACTAGATAACAATTAAAGCACACAAAATGTAGCCGGAATAAACATTTCAATGGTTCATGGTGCTCCTTCTTCAAGAAGTCTAATTACCAATCATTACTTGTAAATGAAGAAATGTTAAAATTGTTGCTTGAATTAAAACTCCTGCATGTTTTAATAAGGCATTTTAGTTTTCCAATCTTATAGGACCTTTTTATAGGAGTGTGATGATCCATCCACCACACTCATAGCAGAAGATTCCGTAATATTGGAAAAACTAAAACTATCTAGATTAATATTATTATACAAGTTGATCATGGTTTTAAAAATATTATAATCGGACCAAATCCTTCAAGAGACTTCAGAATGTTATTTCTTTGAACGAAGGAAGTATACTCTTCTCGCCAATACTAAAGAAGCTTAAAAATGTTAGGTTGTACCCAGCACGTAAAAATTGGTAGTTATGTGTTGCGTGAAGTGTTAGTTACTTCTGGTGTCCCACAAGGATCGCACCTAAGACCCATGTTGTTGAACTTGTTCGTGACTGATGTAAGTGAATGTTTTATTAACTCCATGTCTTTAATGTGGATAGACAATCTTAAACTCTTCAAATCCATTCGCGACATCAATGATCACAAATCGGTTTAAGATAATTTAAACCATCTTTACGCGTAGTTGCCATTGTTCATCAAGAACATATACTCTCCACGATCGAAAATTATGTAAAATGACAACTGTGAAAGACTTAAGTGTAACTTTCAATTTACGTTAGCACTGAACTGAGCATGTTAACGAATTGGTCTTTGCGAGCTTACAGACAACTTGGCTTTATCAAGCAAAACACGCGTCACTTCCAGAACATCTGCTCAATAAACACTCTATAAATTGGCTGCTTGAATCTATTTGAATTGGTGAGATTTGTGGTACCTCGCGAACTTTGAGGAACGCCAATACATTCAAGATAGAACGAGTCACAGGATGTTTGCGAGGTTAGTACGCGCTTGGTCTTTACTAATTCAAAAGTAAATATTTTGTATTTAAATAAATATGAATAGCTTTAGGGTAATGACTACTTTGTAAGCTTAATTCTACATTTTGTATTTGTTTTTTATAATTAAGACTTTTTATTAATAGATATTAGAGCGTATTTGTAATAGTGAGGTTAAACATACAATTCCATAAAATTTGTATACGCTGTCTTATACAGGGTGTCTGTAAAGGGTCTTTTACACAAGCCTACCACATATTTCCTTAGACCAAAATAAGCCGATTTATGTAAACTTACCTTAGTCCAACGTCGCTTAGTTTGTGCGCAATGGATACAAGCAAATAACTTGGAGCTGTTACCCTGGCCAGCAAAAAACCCAGATTTTAACATTATCAAAAATGTTTGAGCTCGAATACTTGCTGTTATCCGAAGACAACAAGGGCCAAATTTTATACCAGTAAACCGTAATGCACTAATTGCAGCCATTGATACCGCATGGGAAACGATTAATATTAATTATATTGATACCTTGATAGCGTCAATGAGCAGACGCCTCCAAGAATGTATCAATAATAATGGAGGTCACACCCATTATTGATTTCTTATATTTATTTATATAGTAATACCTTTATTTAAAAAAAACGTTTTCATTTAATTTTAAACTATAACTTGGTATCTTAATTATAATTATGTAATAAATTCTTGTCAAAAAACTAAATATATACGTTGACAATAAGAATTGCCTTAGTTTTTATTTTCACTTTTATATTAACTACAGAAAAAATGAAACGTCATAAAATATACATTTTGTAAGGACTAAATATTATGAATAGAGAGTTTAATGATTTTTTTAATAACTTACAATAATTAGTAGGTTAGATTTATTTAAAAATAAGTAATAATCAGTCAACCCAAATAACCATGTTTAGTTTTTGATTTAATTTAAAAGTTATTGCTTGTAGACGTTTTTAAATCAAAATTATTTCTAATTTTATTTTGTAAACATTTCCTAAACAAAATTTTGATTCGATAATTAATCGAGCTATGGTGTTTAATTAGCGATACCTTCAAATATATTCTTTAAAGAAAAAATTAAGTAAGCAACGTAAATTACCTATTTTCTAAAACGTGCTTAGTGTAATGATTCATTCTACAGTCCTTCTATAAGATAACCCCTGCTGAGACTACCTGCTGTTAGAATTGTAAATGATACCCTTAAGCCCGCTTCACAATGTGCAAAATTTTGTTTACAGAAATTGTGGTGTCCAAGTTTTAAATTTTATGAGTGTACAATTTCATTTCTTCGTCGTATAATTCTTTGTATGCGTGTAAATGAAGAACACTTTGAACAGTTTTGTGACATTATTTGTGTTTATTTTATAGTTTCTTAATTTTTAAATGATTTTTGTGTAAAATAATCAAATGAGGATTATTAAGATACAAATTTCCAAAAACCATTGAGTATTCAATTCTTGAGTGCCGTTTTTTGTAGAAAATGCAAAATTCATAGAAAAAATGACAGACGATTGAATTAGATTATTCTTTTTTCGAATGCACCAGCATTTATTTTTTTTTGTTTTTCTCAAGAACGAATAAAAATAAGGAAATTTTACAAGAGACATAATTTGGTCATTTTTTGAATACTCTATGAAACAAAAATTTATTTCGTGCCTCTACTACAGACAGTAAAAAAATTATGTTAATTTTCACAATGGCCACGCGTGTTTCATTCACTTCCGGTATTAGAATATTTTTGTAATTTTCTCAAAACATTCGTCTAATAACTTTAACTAACTATGCTAGATAAATCGCATAAACCATTTTAAATTTATAATAAAAAACGATTTCAAATTTTCGAGGCCGCATAGCGCCCAAACTAAGCTACTTTTGCTAAGGTAAGTTTACTTAAATCGGCTTATTTTTGTCTAAGGAATATGTGGTAAGCTTGTGTAAAGACTTTTTACAGACACCCTGTATTGTTCTGTTCATTTATTAGAGCATCACATCTCTTCTTGAATGCTTCTTCTACTTCACTGTTGCTGCTCACACAATTGTCACTGTACCTCTTACTCTCCTTGAGAATAACCGTAGGAGGACGAAACTGAAATAAAAAAATTCATTGATTTTGTGAAAAAAACAATTACTTGTTTATATTTTAGAGTTACTGTAGGAGAACTGGGTTAGTTCAGATTCTGTTCATTTTAGGATTTTCAATGAATTTTAGAAAAATTCTCAAGCAAATTGATAGAGCAAAAAATACTATAGGATATGTTTTAATCTTATATCATAAAAAAATATATAATCGCATCATGGTTGTTGGTAAAATTTAGATAATTATGAAGGAAGTTGTGATACACACTGTGTCAACACTCTTCAACTTGTTTCTTCTGATAAGATATTTATTCCTTTCATAAAACATATTGCTTCCTCGAAGCTTTCTGTTTTTAGTTGACATTTAATTTTAAAGCCCAAATCGGCAAGTAATTTTTCCAAAATGTTAAACTGAACATACGACCGTAAAATGAAAACTTTCACCTAAAAAATTGTTTTATTTTTCTACATAATCTCCTTTGACTTCAACACACTTGGTTCACCGCTTTTCTAACATCAGTATTTCTTCTTGGAAGTGAGAGTCTGAAAGGTTGTGAAAATATTTATCTACGCCCTTTTAACTTCTTCATTGGATGCAAAGCACTTTCCTAAAATTGGGGGGAAGCCTGAGCAAACCATACCCTAAATCCCGCACTTTTCGCATTGCCAATACATTGAAAGATAATTTTTTCTTCTTAAAGCTAGGTTTCTTCTCGCGAATTTTGGCATTTATTTGGTCAAGAACGTTGGAGTAATATTGGCGTGTAACTGTTCTACCTTTTACAATATAATCAACACCGGCTTCCATCCATTGCTTGGACTGCTGCTTCGTTTCTGGCGTGTTGTGGTGGACCCATTTCTTATCCATGACGGCAAATCGCAGCACAGAATCGGTTAGATCTCTGTTGAATCGGTGCAAACATTGCTGCGAAAATCGTTTTCTCATTTGCTTTTGATTGGCACCCACCTTACGCAGAGTTTTAGCATCCCTAATTCTACTCAAAATGTTTTGCATCTTTTCTTCTGATATCCCCACTCTCACTCACCTTTACTCGCCTATTATCCAACACGATATTATACACTTTCTCAATGGTTTCCGGTATGGTTGCGGTTTTTGGCCATCCTTCACGAGGATCACCTTCGACGGATGTGCCACAACGTTTAAATTCAGCTGCCCACTTTTTTAACAGTTGACGTGGAAGGAGTAGTAAACTTTTATCAGCTTCAGTTGAATTTTCTTAAGGGTTAATTCATCAAAAACAAAGAATTTTATAACCGCACAAATTTACAAGAGAACAAGTTGGAACATGTCATACTAACTAACGACACATGCACCCATGCAGAAAACATAATTGTTTGCCGATTAATTTACCTTACCCTCGTATTTCTCATTCAACTCACAAAACTACTTTGAGGGAAACAGAATCACAATGAAAGTAAAAAGAGAGAAGTTTTAATCCTTTACAGTTTTTCGTTCGTTACCATTTAAATTAAAGTAGTTGCAAATGCTATATTTTCAACAAACAATAGGATACTTACTGAAAAAATGATCCTGCCAATAGTTTTTGGAAACAATCATTTTCATTTAGGTGAAAGTTGTCTTGCAAAGGTATAACAACCTTAATATTTTTTGTTTTAGAAGATAAAATGTCACTTTGTCAATTAAACTTCTGTTACAATATTTATGGTTTACCATTTCCAATAACCACATAATGAGGTAATTAAACCCAATTAAACATAATCAAATAATATTGATCTTTCAGCTGCTAGTTACTTACAGAAATCCGAATCATAAATTTTTTTCATTGAAATCAGGTTTTAATTAAATGATTTTGTTTTATGACCGAATCGTTTAAAATAAAGCTAAAACAATATAGTATTTAACTTACTTGCAAATTTAATTATATGTCGAAGCTTTTTATTGTAATAGAGCGGAACTTTAGGTTACATTAGTGTCTCACAGATACATACGTTCAACTACATCTGTTTCTACTCATTCACTTTTAAAAATTAAATTTGTATTTGTTTTACTGAGTAGTGTTAAGTAAAAGTAACATAACATTTTCGCTTTTCAAACAGTCAAATTATGTCTCGTCACACTTTAACTGAAATAAATTATTATTACGATTTTTTAAACTTTAAAAATCAATTAATTATTTCCATTAATTATTATTTAAAATGTTTTATAAAAAAACATCAAACTAAAACATCGATCGATTTTCATAAACTTGTCTTTAGAGCTTTATTTATAGTTTTTCTGTTAGAATAAAATTAAGGTAGCCGCGAGAATAAAAACTTGTTGCTTCTGAGTTAATTAAAAACATTGTTTTTGTTAAAATCAAAACCTGTTGAAGAAAATTATAAAAATAAGGTTAAAAATTTATGTTAACGCTACAAAGGAAACTTTTTTAAGTGAATACAATAAATTAAATTAAGCATCGGAAATAAAAAGTCTAATAGTATTTTCTTTAGTGATGCCGCTTACTTTAAAATTGAAATTCTTAGCGTAAAGACCAATAACTATAAACTAAGTTGTGTCTACATTCTTAAATAAACATGATGGTCGGCGGGTATACGAAACGCTAAAAAAATAATAATTCCAACTTTATTTTTTATAATTACCACTTTAGCAGACAGTTGATGCATCATATCTCATAACTCTCAAAACCCCATTGTTATGGTAAATCGCCCTATGAGGTATGCAGGAAACGGACTGTTTTGGTCGGCTAAGTTGGTGTAGATACTTCTACCTGCCTTTCATTTAGTTTCAGGAGTTAGCGAGGTAACACTAAAAGGTTTTTACTTTTAGCGCGGTCTTTTAAAAGGTGAAATCATAGAATTAAGTTAAAACAAATAACACCACTAGTGGTATGTAGTACCTACTACTATGTGACCTTTACCTCAGTTTTACGAAAGTGCATAATCAACCACTGTTTTGAATTGTAAACGATAAACACGACAATCATGTTTTACGTAAGTTCCGAGAACATCCATTATTTATGTGTAAACTTTTTTTCGTTTTTCGTTAACAAAAAATTCCAATTTTTAAAAAAACCTATCCGGATAGAAGTTACAATTTATCTAAATTTTTAAAGCTTAGTTTTTGTATCGAGACACCGTCTTCCGTTTTACAAAAAGATAAAGTTTCTTTTCCACACCTTGTCAGGTGCGATTAGGATCTGATGATTTCCAAATTAGTCACACAATTAAAGCGTAAAATTTAAGGCGATTTGATGTTGAACCTATTATTTAAAATATTGCATAAACATCAACAATTTTACTATACTTAATTAAAATAAATTTGCTACATTGCGCACTCAAATGGGCTACGTTGAAATTTGTTGCAAACAATAGCAATTAGAGAATCTATATTTCCACATTGATGTACAGTTTAACAAGGCGTGCAATACAGGAATATGTGCAATAGAAACAAATTAGTGCGTAAATGCCGATTTCGCAATTAATTTAGTTTCCGAGCAATGATTTTTTTTTCTAAATTGTACTTATTTTTTACTACACTCATATCTTTGTTAAAAGACAAGAAATCCATAGTTAAGTTTTAGAAAAAATGTTAGTAAAAGATGTAGAAAATGTAACTTTCTAAACTTTCCTTTGGTACTATGTTTTCTTTGAATATACTATAACTGAAAGTATTTTTAAATTAAGATTATTTACATTTGAAAGTAATCAAACTTCTACCCTATGGTGGAATAAACTAAATTCTCTCTTTGATTCTCTTTTAATATTATCTACATACCTCTGTGGGTTTCCGGGGTAACTTTTCATAGACATCTCGCCGTCGACATTTTCCTTGACAACTGGGCGTTAAGATAACTAGCTGGTGGGAAAACTCCTTTTTTCTTTATGTCTTAAATATAAAATAGGGAGTTATGTGACTGTTTCTAAACCGAAAATTTTGACACTCCGTTTTTCATTTCAGGGGCTGGCCGTTCGTGTGTAAACAAGATTTGCAGTTCCCATAATGCAAGTGGCATAATTCACGAATGTTATGTACCTATGAACCCAAAAACCATTGATGCAGTTTTAATGAAACTTACAACTTAGACGTTAATTATAAGACCAAATTTTTAGAATCATACACGACTTTTTATAAACAAATTTTAGATCCGATTAGTAATTACTGAAATACGACAATCATGTGATACTTATTGTTTTAAGAATATTGTCAAATATATTAGTTGTACAAAAGAAAAATTACAGAGGAAAAGTTACTGTAAATTATTTAATTTACAAGTTTTATTTTAAACATTTTTTTAGCAAATTTGATTGTTTTCAGTTTTTACTACTGTTCGTGTTTTAAAAAGTTTTGTTTTTAAACAAAACAAGTTTGAAGATTATATGATCTACAGTTTTAATTTAAAAGTTTGCTGTAAATCATTTTGTTTACTTTTGCATGAGATTCCTAAATGCTTTTAACCAATATTTAAAAAAAAAACAAAAATGAAATTTTGCACTAATGCTTTCTAAACATTTCCATTTTTGAATCGTTTCAATCGGACATTACTGTGAGCGGTCTTAATCGATTGACCTCCAATTGATTGCATTTTAGAGCAAAAAATATATCAAAATTTAAGGAGATTCTATGCACAGGATCATAAATATCCGTTTCAATTTCTCCCTCAAAAACTCGAATTGCTTGAAATATTCAGGAAATTTGGTTAAATTCCGATAATTTTATCTATAATCTTATGAATGATAATAGTTTTGAAATAAATATCAAACAGTTCAATTGATTTTATAAAATAGCTGTTTGTGTGAGTGATTCACACAACATTTTTTTGTAAGAAAATACTACATTCAAAATTTTGAAAAAACAGAGCAAGCATTGAATTAAACATACCTGCAGTATATTAACTTCATATTTTTTTTAAATAAAATATTTTATCTCAATTCTGTATTGTGAAATAAACAACGATCACAGAAAAAAAGAGCAGCTTTTTGAGAAATTGAATTAAACCAAATTTCCTAGAAATAAATTTGTAAAAAAAACTCTAGTTTCAAAAGAAGTTTGCTGCCATCAAATTTGGTATTTAAATTAAAATTATGAAACTAGATGGACCATGAATTCTCAAATATGTTTTAAATCTTATGCAGCGTCTCCACGTGAGTGCACGTAAGGTGTAAATGACAAAAAACTTTTAAGTCAAAATTTGACCTTTTGTGAATCAGCCCTGCTGTTTCTATAACTAAGAAGAAGAAGAAATAATCAATTCGTTTCATAACTTTTATTCTGAACAAACTTTTCTGTAAGTAAACATTATTAATGTTTTCAAACACAAAGATTAACAATTTTTTAAACATTTATCGTAAGAATACTCCATCCGTTAACCAATTTGAATGTTTTTTTTAACTTTTTTTTCAACTAGTTTCAAACTAAGCTGGGCCCACAAAGTTACCATAGCATGAATAAGTCGAATATTACCAAAAATCTTGTGACTATTAAGCAAGTTTAATCGTTTGACAAAATGCTCTTCGCACCATTAGATACATCTCCCCAACAATTTTTTATCCTTTTTAAAATTTAAATTAGTATTTATCTTAAAACATCTAGAAAGCTGCTTTCACAGCATTTGACATTGACAGTTTAGAAAATGTTCGCAGTATAATTATTTCTATTCCGTCACTTGTCACAGAATGAAAATACATGCAAATTAATTAGAAGCAAGTGTTTAAGAATAAATGTTCTACCTCAAGAGCAAGAATTTCTTTTTTTTTACAAATAATCGTGGAGAAATAATTCATTTCTTTGAAGTACGTGGAACATTAAAATTTATTTATTTTGAATTAGTGTCTTCTAGATTCAAGTCAAACAGCAGTAGTTCATTGGAATTTCTTTCTAACTAGAATCTAGACGACACTTTCACCAACAGTCCGCGAAAGCCTAAACCAATTTGTCGGTTTTTTTTCACGTTTTGCTCTAACGGAGAGATCAAATGATAACATTTTAATGTTTTCATTAAAAGTGTTTTTATTGGTTTTTACGTTCGATTGAATTTGTTCTACTCTTTTATTCGCCCCATCTCAAGTACATAATTAAATTCGGTATATTACAATTAAGCACAGTCAAAATATGGTATATGTAAAGTAATTAATAGTAATAATTTTATTTTCATATTTAGGCCAAAAATAAAATTTTTTAGGAAGATTTTTTTCCATGTGTCTCTCTAGGAAAATGTTTCAATGGTTGCCTTATTTATTATTTGTATTGCTCGTATGCACGCACTAGCCAAGGGGTAGTGTTAGATTCTTCATAAAGATCCAATAACCCTCGTTTACAGAAATTCTGGCTTATGTTTCCAATAGTTTTTCTCCAGGTTTATTTATTAATAGCTACTATAAATCACTGATAATGTTGTATTATTATACCATTTAGCAATCTTTCCATATTGAAGGTGAACATCTAGAATTTGAAAGTTTGTACTTACTATCTGTTTCAAAAGGAAGATATCTGAGTTTTTTTTATTTGGCCTTCTATTGCTTTGGCATGAATGTACGTTTTAGTACGTATTAAATTTGTAGGTGGACTTCTTCGGCAGTTTATAAATAGATCAAAAAACGAACTGCTTAGGTGCTTCACTTTTTGAAACCGATAGTAGTGCTCATTTTTAATGGTGTTCTCACCATGAGAAACATTTTATAATGCCTGGTATTGTAATGTAAAAGACGAAATAAAATATGGACTTTCGAGTTGTTTTTAGTAAGATCTCTCAAGAAGGAACAAAATTAATTATTAATTATTAAATATGGTTTCTTAAGAAGACGTACGAAAGACTGAATTCAGTTTTTAGTTTCCCAGAATTATTATTATTATTATTATTTTTACAATCTTTTTTTTAGGACACGACGAACTAGTCTGGTGGTGCCCAGGAGGACGGATTTTTGGGCTTGCGTAACAACATTTCTGGCAGACTCACAATTCAGCCTTTGAAGGACATTGAGAGCATTGCGATGAACAATTCCATTGGCTGTTATAACAAACGAAAAGATTGTTACCTCCCTTAATTTTTGAATCCTTTTCATTTAAAAAGTTAGGTCTGTGTATTTTTTTATTTTCTCTTGGTAAGCTCTTCTCAGATTGGTATCCAAGGGGAACAATCACATCGATAAGCCACGTTTTCCTTTCTACTTTATCCATTAAAGTTATATCCGGCCAATTATGCATGATTTGGCGGTCGGTAATTATAGCAAAATCCTACAAGATTTTAAAGCAATCGTTTTTGATTGTTTGGACCGACAGTGGTTCAAATTTGTAATAAGGCAAATTAAGGACGACTAGATTCCTCTTCTCGCAGATGTTTAGATAGAGAATCTTGCAGACGTCATTGTGGCTCTTAGCGCCCTAAGTATGTGCAGGCTGAAGTCAGGTGCTGTATTGTTTCAATATCTGAGTGGCAGAGCCGACATAAGTCCGTTGGGATGTCCTTCTTTACTATATGTTTCACATAGGCTCTTGTAGCGATGACCTCATCTTGAATGGCGAGAATAAAGCCCTGCGTTTCCGCCATTAGACTGCCTTGGGTGAGATAAGCAACAGAGAGCCTCTAATCTGCATCACTGAGTCTGCACGCTGCCGCTTGTCTGCCATGAAATACCTTAGCCTGCCATTCTAGTTCAAGATCTTCTTTTGCCTCTTTCGGTTTCTTTGGAGGCTGCATTACGTGACTTGTCAAATCCAGAGCAGTTATTCGGCGATCTAGTCTGGTAATAGCTTAATGTATTGGATTCTGATGGGATCTGAAATATTATCTCAAGTTATAGATTGTCTCCTCATTTTATTATTATTATTATTATTAATTATTGTGCTTGTCATTTGCATGAATTCACTCGTTATAAAATAATATTATACATTAATCATAATACGATGTACAATAAAAATCGATAATTTAATACAAAACAGAGCATAAGAAAACATAGTAAATATATTTGTAAATATCATCAAATTTAGCATTACTCATTGATCTGATTATTCGTTTTTGTAAGATAAACAGTCTTAAAGATTCCGACGAGTTACCCCAAAATATTATACGAGGCGGATTAAGAATACACCATTTGTAAAGCTATCCTTATCAATCACTTACGGAAGGGGTTGTTGTAGGGCGTTGTAGGAGTTATTGCAATAATACGTTTTCTTGTTATGGACATAAGAAAGAGAAGAGTGGATAGATTGACTTCCATTACTTGACGTTTCGCACTATTTTCGACAGCCTTGACACGATATGAAAACCAGAGTAAATAATTTTTAACCATACGTTACGTATATAAATTTGATAAAAAACATTGCAAATCAACTGATCAACTTTCATTAAAGGGTTTGTTGTTACACAACTACCAATTAACTGGCGTTGCCTATTTAATTATTGCTAATTATATTTCAGTCTACTTACTTCGCCTGTTAATTTTTAGCAAATGTACAAGTAAAGCTATAAAATTTAATTAGTGTGCAATTCTATATTTAACTACAGGAAAATATATTCTTAGCACAACAAATTTACTAAAATACGGTTTACTTCATTAATATCTTTAATTAACGATTCAGAAGTTAAAATATACCAACCGTGTACTATTTAATTAGAGAAAAACTGCTAATTAGAACATATACGCTGTACAGTAACATATTAAGTAAACTAACTAAATTGTATGTTTACAAATTTTAACTTCAATAGTTCTCAATGCAAGTTCGAAATTTGAATAGAATTTCAAGCTTTATAACTTTAGTAGTTAAGCATTACATAAGGTACTTATGTACTTTTCGCCATTCTTCGAAAATGTTATTTTATTTGATGTTAATGTATTGATTAAATAATTGTTTATTAATTATATAATCTTATTAATGAAATGCAATATCTATGGAATAACCGATGATTATTTATATCACTTTTGCTAGGGATTTTTACGAAGCAATTCCCAAAATTTGATTAGATTTTTCATCCTCGTGACATTGACAATTATAGAAAAACGACAAAATGAAAAGTAACAACTGAGAAAATACTTAATTTGAATTTCTAACGAAGATATAATATATGCAGCATAAAACGTATTTTTTGAAATTGCACATTTTTATATTCCGAACAGAGAACAAAATTATACTTAGCTTTCTTAATGGATTTGTTAAGTTTTCCTTTGATATCTGAATGTATCCAAATGAAAACTTTTCCTTCAACTTAAAACGTGTTTTTTTTATTATTTTATATTGCAACTCGGTAATCAATTTTATAAACTTAGGGTTCGGAATACAAATTAATTTTGGTTAGCTTTGTATTCCTTTACATTGTAGTTTGAGAAAGTTTATTTTGTAAAACCACAGAATTTTCAATATAAATTTTAATGGTTTTTTTTTGAGTTGTTTGCATTATTGAAATTGCTCATTCCTTTAAGTAGTAATAATGCTAATGCAACTTTATTTGATTACTTTAAATCTTATAAAACTAGAGACATGTAATAACCATTAAGCATTAACATTAAATATTCATAAATCATCCTATAGAAATAAAAGTGTTGTTACAACATAAACTGTAATTTTGTAAAACTTAAAGGATCATATAATAAACTTGACTGCATTTTAAAAATAACGGAAATTTTATTCACCTACTTACGGCTTTATTCCTAATTGTTGCACAAGAATTGTTTTCAATCTACATAAAATTATTAAACCACTCAAAGGAATTAGATTAACATCTAGTTTGGATGAAATCAATTTTTGACAGCATCTTTGCCCAAAACATTAATAATAAATTAATATACCGGTGAAAAGGTATAATTTTATTTACTTAGCTGACATTTCTCGTTTGAGAAGGAACGCCTCAAAAACATAATAGATGTTTTGGCGCCCATTCACCTATTCCGTCTAGTCAGCCAAACAAGAAAAAATTATTTTCTGAGAAATACCTTTAAATTTGCAAGTTTAAGCGTTGAAGGTTAATAAATCCAATTGACAGATAAAAGGTAAAGAGGATAAGTTAATTTCAGTGCTCTCTTCACTTTGCATGCATGATTGATGAACTTAAGGATTAATCATGACCTTTACGGTGAACCTATTCGTTCGTTTTGTATTTTACGCATTGAATGTGACAGTTGAGGTAGTTCATTGAATGTAAATTCGAACGTAACTTTACTGGAATAATTATTATCGGTATGTGCGCTTACACATCAAGAATTCATGATAGGGTGTAGAAGCATTAATCATTAAACAAGTAGGTATTATAGTTCGAATTTTCTACTTACCTACATGTATTAAAATAGAAATTCACTTACTTTATGTGTATTCAAAATAATGTACAAATTATATTTTATGCAAACATGTACAAATTTGAATATTCTTTACTTTAATGTTCATAACAGAAATTTTCTTTCTATACATACATGATTGCTGAGCCTTATAAAAACCTTTGACAAATTCAACATCTTATTGAACAAACGTAAATAAAGACAAATTTTATTACAATTTTGATATTTGACTGTACAATGGTTAAGGCGTCGTAATGGTCGGACACTAACTTTTGTTGTTCGTGGTAGGTGTTTTTAAGTGTTCAGGGTTTGTAAAGCAAGATTTTGCATGCAGAAAGTCGTGAAGTTAGCTTTGCGTAGTGTATGTGTTTTCTACTGTCTCATTCAAACTCAATGCCGGGTCCTGACCAAATTTTTTCCTATTAGACAAGACAAAATTCAGACAAACTGTCCACACTAAAAGGACAAATGTGCAACAAAATTTAGTTGTTGTTGCGAATCAGTTGTTTAACCATGTGGTGTTTTCACCAGGAAAGAAATTTAAAAAAGACGGTTAATTGCTAGCCACCACCATCTTTCTCTCGAGAAACTTATTCCATAAACAAATTTTTCATTCAGTTACGTAAGGATGATATTGGACCAAGTGATGAGATTCGTTCAAGCTTTAAGAATTTTCTAAGAATGTCCACCGCAGATTCTAAAATCTAATATGCTTTGTTTGTCCTGCAGTTGCCAAAAAACAAACTACTATATACTATAGGATTTCTATCAACAGACAACTTCTCACAGTCTACTGTATCTTTTAAAAGTACCAAATGTAATAATATCTGAAGTATGTAAAGCTTTAATTAACAATTTTAATGCTTATGTAAAAGGTATGTATTGGTTTTTTATTCAAAAGTTCAACTTTCTTCTTTTTCTTGGTTTGATATACAGCGTGTCCCAGATTTAATATTACAGCAAGTATCTCCGTTACCATAGCAACTACATACCTGTTTGACATGTTTGGTATACAGTAGTTACAAAATTTGTAGTGGACTAAAAGTGTTTTTTAATAGAACACCCTGTATATAGCTGGATATTTAGTTTCTACAGTTAATTGTACCCAAGTTTTATTAGACATATATGGCATCAACAAAAACTTGTAGTCCACTACGACTTTTGTGACCACCCCGCCTATATCACATATATTGCAATAGCAAAATAGAATTGACAGGTTTGATCAATTATTGTTCAGAAAATGTTTTTGTAGTTTCTAGGGTAACAAAGGTATTTGCTGTAACATGAAATCTGGGACATCCTGTATACTGAGAATGTACTGATATATACAGGTTGTTTCAAAATTCAGTTCAAATATTTTAGTGGCGTTTTTTTGAGATGAAAATAAGACTTTTTTTTTCATATAAGCATGTGTTTTAAAATACACCCTCTTTGAGCTACAGCAATCTTAACTTTCTTTAAAATCTGCAATCCACTGTTAATTTGAACGTTCTACTGTTTTGTATCTCTTAAATGACATAACATTAAATTTAAAGTGGGGAGGAAGGAGGTAAGCACATTTCAGTGAAAACATTTTATGTTTCGGTTTATAAATTTTAAAAATAAGTATTTAATTTGTTTGGACATTCAAAAATCTAAGATTTTCGCCATCAACATAGTTTTGATACAATTAACCGTTTTCGAGGTAATCGTTGTTAGAAGAACAATGGTTATTGTGACACTAAATTGGTTTTAATTTTTTATTAAATATTCATTAAAAACAAAGAAATTGATGTCTTTATAACAAGTTGGAAAATTCCCTCCGCCAGCGACAACACAACCACTCCGCATATAAGATGGCTGTAGTTGGAAGAGAGTGTATTTTAGAACACATGTTTATAGGAAGAAAAAGTCTTATTTTGATCTGAAAAATATGCCATTAAAGTATTTATGCTGAATTTTTAAACACTCTGTATATTGAGAATCTTATGTGTCGATGCTGAGTGGGTTTAAGAATAAACTTTGTATGATGGCGTGTGTTGGATTTCGGTATGAATGTTGTGTGTCGACGCTAGGTTCATTTAAATATGAATGTTGTGTGTTGACGTTGAATAGATTTGAGTATAAATGTTGTAGTGGAACGAATTTAAATGTTGTGTGTCGACTTTAAATGGATTTAAGTGCAAAGTACCAACAGAAGAGGTAGTCCGAAAGCAAAGAAATTGTTGTAATTGGTTTTGTACCTGGGATGATGATGGCTTTTATTAGTGAATTCACTACTATACTAGATTGTGGATTAAATGTTTTACGGTGGACTAAGCATATGATGTAGGTAGACCTCCCACTTTTAAGCTACTAGTTCACCTATTATGTCAAATTTATCGGGCTTGTTTTGTAATTTTTTTTACCTATCCTGATGTAAGGATGTCACTATGTAGTAGACTTCTTCATTCTTATGCTCCACATTTTGTGATGTACCCTTTTGTATAACAGCTTTTCAAAAGTTTTCGTAATGTCTTTCATTTTCGATTTTTCCTTTGTTGCTATAGAAGATGTATGTTTGACATTAGTCACAAAAGCATGTTCTGCATGCATATTCTCTATTGTTTCAATATTGGTTGTCGGTTGACCAACGTTTGATATATTACTAGTGTTATCTGGTTTAGTTTTATCTAATGAAGACAGTGATAAGTGAGATTTCTGAAAAAATAATTTAAATTTTATAGTTAGGTAAATTCTATACAAAACTTAAATTTATTTTCTTTATTTTCAGACTCCTACAAAAATGTAAACCGAATGGAAATAGAATGATGATTATGAGCAGATTTGGAATTTTCCTCACTGTTTCTGCCATGGATGGCAGAATGTAGTCATCGAAACCTCTATACATACTAAAGGTAAATTCTATACAAGGTGTGACAATTAAGTAATGAGACTGATTTTATTACCGCGCTTGCGATAAACCTGCGACTTTGAAATTCCTTTTCCTTCCTCGGAATTCTTCCCCTTTTCATTGATATGTTTATCATCGCTCTAACTTGTTTAGTTCGCCTGCTATGTCGTGTTTAGTAGACGTGTGTTGGTGATGCTCGTCACGAAAATGAAAAAGTAAAATCTAAAGCAACACGTTGCGATAAAATTTTGTGCCGTATTGGGCAAAACAGCTTCGAAAACGTACGTTAAAATCGTAAAAGTGCATGGTGATAGTGCGCTCAGTCGTGCCCAGATGTTTCCATGGCATCAACGACGATCATTCTTCTGATGGCCGTGACCTTTTTGATGGCCGTGACCTTTTTGATGGCCGTGACCTTTTTTGATGGCCGTGGAATTGTCCACAAAGAATTTGTTCTACCGGGGCAAACTGTAAATCAAGTCTATTCTCGCCAAGTACTCGAAAGATTGCAAAAACGAGTCAATTGGTGGTCAAAGAAACCCATTTTGAGTCAATAACTGTCATCCAAACGGCCGTGACAAGAGTACTCGCGGACATCCTATTCAAAGCGTTCCAGAAATCTTATAAAAGCATGGAAAACGCCCTGGAATCGTTGTATAGCTCCCCAAGGGAACTACTTTCAAGGGGATGGCAGAGTTGTGGAATAATTTTTAAATATACGGTCTCATTTCTTAATTGTCATACCTCGTAAATGTTAATTCCAATTGTCAATGCAAACTATAATTTCATTTATGCTAGTGATGGGCGCTCAGGAACGTATTTCAAATGGAGGAGTATTTAAGAGCACTTATTTTCATAAATTGATAGAAGAGTCTTCGTTAAATCGCCCACAAAATTGTAAACTACTTGGTAGGCAACTACCTGTCTCATATGTCTTTGTAGCGGATGAAGCCTTTCCATTGACAACTGGTATAATCTGTAATGAAATCATATAGTAGGCATCAAGAAAATCATTGAACAAATCGAGTGTTTAATTATCAGTTAATCAGAATACTTAGAGTAGTGGAGAATGTTTTTGGTATACTCGCAATTATTTTTTTGTGTACTGCGTGTAGGTAGGAAAACCCGAAAAAATAGTATTTACTTGTGTATTGCTTCATAATTACTTAAGAAAAAATGCAATAATCAGAAACAGTTTCAATCCCTCAGAAACATTTGATAGAAAAGATTTGGAAACTAGAAACCCAGGTCCTTGAAGACGAGACACCCAACCTAATGCTTCATTACTACCCTTTATAAACATTACACGAAAAACAGCCATGGAGCATCAAAAACGAATATGCTGAGTACTTTATGACAAACCTAGGCCAAGCACTATTGCAGTTAACTTATAGACTTACACGGTATGTTTACTTAAGTCGTAGCACTGGTAGCCCCATGAAAAACGCAATTTTAGATTTTTATGGTAGCTTAGTGTAATTGCATGTTTCAATATAGTTTTTAATTTTGATTAAATTTTTTCATAACATTTTTTTGTGAAAAATGAAGGTACTTAATTTACTATTGAGAAAAATTGATATTTTTTTACAAACCCGGTATAAGAGTGGGAAATTTTGATACATGAATAGTTTGGACAACTTCTTATGAAGAATAACTTTTCTCCTTAAAATTAATAATAAAAATATTTTCCTACGACCATATACGAAAGTGATGGTTTTTGTACAATCTAGTAATCAAGAAAATATTAGCTTGTAAATTAGGGTTTACCTGTTACGATATTTTGTATAAAACACACTAGTTTATATTATAACAATTAATTTTATCAACAATGTAATTATTACACTAAATCATATCTTTCGCTTTATTAAAGTTACGGACGTGGGGAAAATAGTGCACACGACTCGCACGGAAAGTGTTTAGCTGTGTTCGTGAATTTCGACATTCGGCTATGGTCTCGTGACAAAATTTTACTACTTACTTAATAGTCCAGTTTGCAGGTTCTTTCGATGTTAATTTTGTCTCACAAAAAACTTAGGCGTTTATATCCAAACCACTTGAAAGTGAAATTGGTCTGGCCCTGTCTTGCTATATCAGCTCTTTTTTGCTAAGAAGTTACACCAACAAGTGTGTCCGATAACTCCGAAGGCTATGGCTTACAGTTGTAAAAGATACAAATAATTTCTCAAATATCAAAAACGAAAACACATCCATAACGATTCCTATGACAATCGGAGTTAAAACATTGTATTCAAAAATATTGGGTGCTATTGCTTCAATGTCACAATCTGGCAAACTTTTTGGAAGAAACAGAATACCAGTTTCAAGTTAAATATCAATACTACTACTGTATTAAACAAAATAAAAATAAAAAATCTACGGGTTTACCAAAATAGGCAAACAAAGAAAATATGTAAAAGCAAATCCATTACTTTTCGAACCAGTTGTGCCCGTGTAAATCATTTTTTATGTACATATGTATAGTCCTTAAAAAACAAAATTTTAGTCAAATCTAAACAAATTTCTCTTTTTTTTTCTTAGATAAGTTTAATCTATTGACTTTCACCATAACGGTGGAGTCTCCCACCATAGCTTTAGCACTTCTAGTCCTTCGAAGTTTGCCAACTATCTCCGTGACGCACGGAGTATTGAGTTGTGCGAGAGCTTTGTCGAAAGCCCCTGTAATGTCTAGGAAGGCGCAAATAGTGATTCTGCTCTAATGAGCTACTTAACTTGGGAGTCAGCTGGTATAGGCAGTCTCTGTAGATCTGCCCACTCTGTATGCATGCCGATCCCAGTGTAGTGGAACCCGGTAGAGGGCTGTTGCCCTGATATTATTCACCTCAAATATTTTTATAGTGTTGAACAGAAAGACGAGAGGCTGATGGGTCAATATGCCTTAGGAATAATGATGTTTTTCTTCCCAGCCTTTGGTATAAATACGACCCTGATCGTTCTCCAGATATACCCCAAGGCTAAGCTGCTCTTGAATATTCTTATCAAGAAGGGAGTTAGTAGTTCGGCTCCTTTTTGCAGATGTACTAGCGAGCCTATTGTCTATGAGACTCTAGCTGAGTTACAAATGGTGTTCCTCACTTTCCAATCCACTGCGCCTGGACGTCTTCCAGCAGATCTCCAAGAAAGTTTATGTGCAGAAGAAGAAGATGTCTCTGCTGCATATCCTCCATGATGTTACACCTACTGAAAACCAAGCCTTTTAAAAAATACTCAGCTTAGCTTCCATTTAACAAGAAACGGTTTCTTACTAATGAAATATCATTTGTAATTGACGAAAACTTAATGTAGGAACCTAACTGTATTCAATTTAACTCATTTGAATGCCAGATCACAATCAAATTTTTAAAGCTCTAGAAATCAAAGAGGAAGAGAAAATGATAACCAATCCCCTCATACTTCTTCCATACGTTTATTTTCTTAGTGTGTTTTTATATTTTTCTAACCTTCTCCACATATCTTGCACGTTCATATGTCATCTTCACACTAGTATTTGTTTTCTTGATTCCCACATTTTTTTCTAAACTCCATCCTTTCATTAGATGCGTTAATTTCCATTAGTTTCCAGAAGGATCAGCTGCTTCATAATAGTACATTACACAACAAGCATGGAAAGTAATCCTTTTTTAGGACTGGAGTAGCTTCGTGAAATAACCGAAGCAACGCCGAAATATACTTGTTGTTTTGTTAAAGATTCTAATGTGCGAACTGTGCGTTATAAAATTCCTAACACACTTGTTGACATTAAAGGGTATCAAACTTTACTATATTATAGTGTAATAATTTCAATAAATCTCTTGGAAATTACCGTCTAATTAGTAGATAACAAATAAATAGATTGACAAAACAATATAGAGCTTTCTTGTAACCATAGAAACAAGTTTTTTATTAAAGATTTGTATAATAAGGTTGCTATAACTCTACAAAGTATTTTTTTTTAATTTATAGATCAGGGTCGGCAATAAATAGTGAATAAACAACACTTAAAGTTAGAAAAGACATTCAGTATGCATATAAGCTTATAAACTTGTTCAGAAGAGCCATATTTACTTTTTCTCTGTAAACTTTACAAGAGAACAAATACATAAATTTTTGTGATTTTAATTATGGCAATAAAAATAGTTTTAAATATAATGTTGAATTTAAACTTTTTACGATTTTGCCAAAGTAAAGTTGCAAGTAATAAATATAGTCAGTATTATAGTTTAAATACCATTCAATAAATAAACAAATACACCACACCTTTCAATTTCAAATTATGTGAATGTCTATTATTAATTTCTTTAAAATGTAGATTCGTATCTAGAAGAGCGTAAATATGTGAGATGATAAAACAACTAACAGCTCACGGTGATTAATAATGACCAACTGATTGCTAAAACTGATTGGTTTGTGTCGGATTTGAATACAGACAGTTGATGGATTGGGAATAGAATTAGTTCTTTGGATCTCCCGTTGAGAACCGCTTTGAAACTTCGATCACAAAAATTAGAAACCTGTTGTTGCAGAATTAAGTCGAAATAAAGTTACTGCATTTACAAGTGTAAAATGCACCATTAAATGCTATAAGATTGCAAGGGTTGAATAATAATGCAAAAATTAACATTTTTGTGATAGTTGAAAAAATATTTTATGCGGCTAAAAGAAAGTTAGTCTTTTCAAAAAAGGTGTCTAGAATTTCAGAAGTTTTATAAAAGGTCATAAATGGATCAGTTTATATGTAATGGTCACTTCGCCGAATGATCGTGACCAACATTGATATTAGTCAGCTTCTTTTTTCTTTTAAATAAAACGTATCTTTCAGTAAAAAAGTTTCTTAAGAAATATTAAACAGAATATTCTTCGAGGTGGAATACTAATGTAAAACATACTTGTTTTTACCACCAAGAGAACTAAAATAACTTTTTGCGTAGTCAACACAATATTGTCACATTTTGTGATAAAATACGTTGTTTCTCATTTAGATAACTAAACGATATTTTCCTTCAATCAACAGAAGCTATCCCTCGTTGTAATCACTAAGTAGAACAAATTTTGACCCAAGCTTTTGCTAACTCGTTAACTTGTACCTTTACATTACGTTTAATTTAAATAGAATGGAAATGCAGCTGCTCTTTGATAGGTACTTCAAATAATGTTTAATATGTATGAGTTCATTTTTATAACGTTGAAAGCATGGTAATCGATAAACATTATTTATACGCTAAATTAAAGATAGACAATTTTTGTAATCATTCAAGTAGTTACTAATTTTGTTCCGTTTTCAGTTTTTTGCTGTCACTGCTTTTGTGTTGTGGCTGAAACTTAGTTAAATTGAATTGAGTTTAAAATCGTTTTTGATACCTACTATTTATCCATTCAAAGCAAATTTCTTTCAATACACACACACACACAATGAATAACTAAAGCAGCAACAATTAGAGTTGAACTTAATATACTGGTGTAAATAACGTTGTAAAACTATCCACAATTTATATAGTATAATCTACTTTATATTTTATACATCAAGTTAATTACATATTAATTTGAATGAATAAAATTTAAAATCATTATTGTTTGTGGGGATTCTATTGTTGAAGATAAAATTTAAATCATTTTCTCCAAAAAAAGCTATAACAAGAAATAAATACAGAGTGGGGCACTACCAACGAATTATTCTATAGCATAAAACGACAAATACTGTTAGAAATTTTAAGGCATACATATGTCAAGCTTATTTAAAACCATATTTTAAAAATATTTTCGATTGTACAGGGTGCTCTAGAAACAAGTGCCATATTAAAGTTGGGTTATTTTAAATGGATAACTTTGTATTTCTTTTCTATTTTTGAATTGTACGATAAAAATAATGTGTTCTTTAACATGTCCCTATACCTACTTACTTCCGTTTCTAGGATAAATCGATTTTACCTGATCCAAAAAAATGCAATAACTTCAAGATGAATAAGAACAAGCAACTTTGGTTTACATCACCTTACTAAGAGCCTTCAACATCTCTTTTGCAATATTTATTATTATGTTATGGTGTACAGGGTGTTTTTAATACTACCGCATAAGACTAACGACTTAAAACTTAAATAATTTGCTTAACTTAAATAGAACACCCTACATTTCTGTAGCTTGTTGAAAGCTGGAACTAATTACCTTTAAGTCGGTATTAGGGTCACCAACCCCTAACTCTGATAATTTGAAATATTTCGAAATTTGATGTTTAAAATTTACGATGTACTGGTGTCTAAGTTACCTGTGAAATGTCCCTAATATGGACATTATCATGCAACTTTCAGTTTTAAATATTTATTTTAAAAATATTTATTTTTTTCAGAAAAATAAACACAAATGTGCTTATGACTAGTATTCCGGGCTCTAAAGTCAGTCGAATTACGCACACCAGTCACAATTTACTAATGTTTAACAACAGCAACTGTTATTTGGTACTTCAAAAATCGAACATACTGTAAACATCCACAAACTTTAACTTGTTAACTAAGAATGTAATACAAATCGCTCTAATAGTAGTACGATAATTTCGAAAACCATTATTTTTAAAATTTTTTTAACAAAGTTACCAAGTGTCATCGATTTTGTTGAAACTAATTAAGGTTGCTTTTGTTTGTGACAGGTGGGCGTGATTCGACTGACTCTTAGAGCCCGGCATAAGTCATCAGCACATTTTTGTTATTTTTTTCTAAAAAATTTTTAAGGTTAATATTTAAAGCTGGATTGGCCTATACATTAAACATGTTTGCAAGATAATGTTCATTTTACTGATATCTCACAGGTAACTTAAATTCCAGTAAATTGCAAATTGTTAAACACCCAAATTTTAAAATATCTCGAAAACTATCAGAGTTAGAGGTTGGTAACCCTAATACCAATTAAAAGATAACTAGTTCTTGATACCAACATGCTACAAAAATACAGGGTGTTCTATTTAAGTTAAGCAAGTTATTTAAGTTTTAAGTCGTTAGCGTTATGCGGTAGTATTTAAAATACTCTGTACATCATAACATAATAGTAAATATTGCAAAAGGGATGTTGAAGGTTCTTAGTAAGGTGATGTAAAACAAAATTGCTTGTTCTTATTTATCTTGAAGTTATGGCATTTTTTGGAGGGTCTGCAAATCAGGTAAAATCGATTTATCTCAGAAACGGAAGTAAGTAGGTATAGGAACATGTTAAAAACATACATTATTTTTATCATTCAAACATAAAAAATACCGGGTGTTCTATTTAAAATAACCTAACTTTGATATAGTACGTGTTTCTGGAGCACCCTGTACAATCGAAAATATTGTTAAAATGTGGTTTCAAATAATCTCGATATATGTATGTCTTAAGATTTCTTACATTATTTGTCGTTTTAGTGCTACAGAATAATTCGTTGGTAGTGCCCCACTCTGTATAACAAAAAATGGAGGTCATATAACTGATTATTTGCTACTGATGATAATAATTTAGATTTTGTGCAATTTTTTGGTATTTTATTTTATACAGTTTTAATCAACTAACAGAAACAGATTGAAAACTTATTGAAATAGCATTTTAAAAATCTAAACTCAGCTGAAAGTGTGTCAAGAGGCGGCCATAATAATGGAATTTAGTATGTTTAGTCAATGCAATCGATTCTATATTTCTTTAAAAAAAAAGCTTACGCAGCTGCAAACCACATTTTATTTTGCTATATTGAAGTGTTCATTCAACATTTCTTAGAAATCCACGTTTTTGTTTTAGCCTCCAGCATTTGTGACACAAAACTATGAAACCTTATTTGGGATACGTAATCCCATGCATTTAAGGTACCTATAACAAATAGCTGTTGTTGCAGAACAGTATTAACTTTTTGGTAATTTAAATTTGCAGAATGCAGTAAGAATTTTAGTTTTAGTCTGGATAGCAAACTGTGCGGTTGTGCAAATCTTGAAAAGATGCCGAAAGTCATTAATTTGCTGTCGGAGCTTAGTAAAAAGTGGTTAAAATCGTACAGGTGTTTCAAGTTCGATGGAAGTGTAGTGTTTTGTTGTGTGTGCAAGAAACAGGTATGTATCCAGTATGTAGTTATAGTTCATACTTTTAGTTGGGATTTTAGTAGGGTAGTGAGCAAATTGGTAAATTTAAACCTATTTTTGCAGTATCATTCTTATTATTTCATATTCCCGTTATTTTTTATATATCTACAAGTAGGATTTTGTTCGAATAATTAATTATTTTCTTCCCTCTATCAGCTCTGATGAAAAAATTTAGTAGCTTCAATTGTATTTCGTTCACACTAGTTTTTTCTTTCTGTCTTCTATTTTTCATAGTATTTAACGTAAGTTAAACCAATGACAAAAATAATCACACATTAAAATTTTATTGCTAGATGAATGTTGCCACAAAATTTCAACTATATCATACACGCAATGGCCCTCATCAACCAAAAGCTAACACTAAAAATGCTCCTGCGCAAAAATTACTTCCCAACAATGTAAATACAAATGAACACTTCAATAATTTCAAAAATGATGGTGTCTTGCAATATTCTGTTGAACAACCTCGACGTTCCAGGTTTCACGATCTTCATGGAGAAATACACAAAACAAACTGTGATTTTCCGGTCAACAGCGTCTAGATCACAGATTCTTAGATTATATGAAGACGAGCTTTAAAAAATAAAGAATTCGATTTCAGGTTTAGTTTGGATAAAACAACAGACCTTAAAGGAAGATAGATTGCAAACTTTATCGTTGGTTTTGAATGACAACTCTTCCAACAGTTACTTGGTTTCCGTTAAAAAAAACAATCATTTAACACTGTGTACATTTATAATGAACAAAGCAACTAAGAACTTATATCCAAATCTGGTTCATACAACTCACTTAGCACAAGCGTTAAATCGCGTTGCTGAAGTTGTTAGAACTGAATTTTCCTTAGGAAATTTGTTAATTAACACGAGAAAAAATGTGTTTCTTGAAAGAAGAATTGCGGTCTTCCGGGAAAAATTAAAATACGTTGCTTTGCCCCCGCAACCAATTTTGACCAAATAGATCGAAACTGTATCGGACTGTCAAAATGTTCTGTGAAACTGCTAATTAAGTTCTCAGTTGTCATATACCGGGTGTCCACTCATATTTTCCCTTGTTTTGACTGCCTATAACTTCTAAACGGTTCAGGATAAAAACATGTGGTTTTCTCTAAAATGTTACATTTTAGTATAAGTTTTCTTTGAATACATTAAATTTTTTCTATCGATTTTGAGGACGTCATAACAAAATGGCGGGATTTTGACAGTTTTTTGTTAACTTTTTTTATGGAACACCCAGTACATTTTTTATAGTTTAAAAAAACTGATTTTCACCTATCCAGCGATGCAAAGTAATTAATTTTTAAATGAGAAATACAAATCAAAAATCAAACAACAAAACATCAATTTGTATGATTTACGTAAATATTTTCAAAGAAAACTTACTAAAATATAACATTTTAGTGAAAACCGCATGTTTCCATCCTAAACCGTTTAGAAGTTATAGACAGTTACAATAAGGGAAGATATAAGTGGACACCCGGTATAAAATCGCATTTTTCCGATTTTCCCGACATAAGTAAGAAATTGGAGACACAAAATTTGCTTTTAACTGAATCTTTAGATTTAAATGAAATATTTCTATTTGCAAAAAAATATTTATGTAGGCATGAATCTGCAAGGTTTTCATTTTTGAGATACAGGTTGTTTATTTTTGTATTTGTTTTTCTTAAATAAATTTTAAAATAATCTGAATATTTTAACAAAAATTGGTATTGGGAAGTTTTTTAACATGAGAAATTCAAATTTGGCTCTTAATTGCAGGGGGGCTACTTATAGATACTTTTACGTAAAAAAAATATTCTTGTTGAAAGTCGCTGCGAATAACTTTTTTCGAAATATTTTGATTTAACGAAATCAGTGCAACTAATCTTCTTGTCATCAATTCGCGCACTCTTTGAAAAGAAAAGTGTAAAATGGGCTAGAAAACTTGCGCTGTAATGCTTTTCTTTTCTTTGCATCTAAAATGTTTTCATTTTGATAAAAAAATAAAAATTTTAAATTATATAGGAAAACAAAAATGGAAATAAATCTTTGACGCCCTACATCTCAAAAATTAAGACCTTGTAGACCCATGCTTATGTGAACTTTTTTTCTTAAAAGTAACTGAAGAACTCTCTTGTGAAATATCTGACCCTTACTAAATAACAACCTGTATATACTGTGACACACTCCCAAAAATACTCGTGCATGTACAAACCTTTTGGTTTTTTGCAGCAATTGAAATTTTTGCTTCCTTTTAAGCCGGATTTGTTTAAAAAATTAACACGTAATTTAATTTTATTTGTGTAATAGCAGTTTTTAATTTAAATCGTTTTAACATTTTTCGCATTGACCTCAAAATAGTTTCTTTTGTTTTGCCGTTTATCTTTTTTTTTTTTAATTTTTTAGGTTTTGTAAGAATTGAGGTTTTCACGGCCCGAGTTTCAATAATGTTTAGGCGTTATTATCCATATTAATTAATTATGGCAACCAGTGGCAATAACAATAAAATAAAACAATACAATGCCCTTAAAGCGATTAATATTTCTGAACTCGCTGAATTAAAAACAAGCGCTAAAAGCACCGAATCAAATGAAAAATATAGTTAATTTTCGAAATTTATAATAAATTTATGAAAAATCATACTGGCCTAATTACTCTTCTGGCTACTACAGATGATTCATTCGTGATCTTATATTATATCAAGATTACTTTGATTTTCTGATAGATTATTTGAAAAGTGGTCATGTAAATACTGTAGATAACCGTTCTCTCAAAAATGCCTATTATATTCCCCATCATTGTGTAATAAAAAATGAAAGTACAACGACAAAGTTGAGAGTTGTAGTCGATGCATCCGCTAAGCTCCCTGTTAAGCCTCGGTAAATGAGTCTTTGCTAGTAGGAGAAAAATTACAAAATGATATCGTTACTATTCTTGTAAACTTTGTTTTATTCTAATATTTTTTGTGCTGATATTAAGCAAATGCATCGCCAGATACTTGTCAATCCACAACATACATTATTTTAAAAGATTTTATGGCGATTTTCACCCGATGACCCTGTCCAAGAATATCAACTTAATATGGTCACGTATGGCGTTTCATCAGCTTCTTTTTTAGCACTTATAACTCTTCAAAAATTGGCTCTTATGACAAATCTCAATTTCCTCTACTTTTGACAAATTCTTCTCTTGGATGTCTATTTTGACGACTTTCTAACTGGTTGTAATTAAATCGAAGAGGCTTTGGCCTTGCAAAGTCAATTAAATAATATTTTAAACTCTGCAGAGTTTGAGTTAAAAAAGTGGATTAGTAACCATAAAAAGCTGCCTTTTCATTTATATCCAAATATTTTCTCCTTTGATTTGTAACACGATTCATGCATCAAAATTCTGACTCATTTTCTTATAATGTTAAAGTAAATTCTAAGAACTGCACAAAGCATGGCATACTCTCTGAATTGACTCGGATATTTGACCCTTTAGTATTTCTACCTCCACTGACATTCTCTGCTAAATTTCTCATTCAACAATTTTGATTTTTGGGACTATCTTGCGATGATACCCCATCTTATGATGTCTTGCTACATTAGAATAGGTTTAAGTCGGAACTTCATTTACATATACCTCGACATATTGATCTTCTCCAGTCTATTTCATGTGACACTCATGATTTTTGTGACGCTTCTGGAAAGAGTTATGCTGCTAATATATATTTTGTTGGTAATTTTCAGAATGATTTAAAACTCTTTCTTAAATGTGCTGAGTTTAAAGTATTCCCTCTCAAGACTATTTTTATACCCAGATTGAAATTGTACGCTGCTGCTTTGGTGGCTGACATGATTGTGGTAGAAATGTATAAAGACAAAATTATTTTTAATCACATAAATGGAAAACCAATCGGGTTTCTGCTATTCAAAGTTCTCCTACAGTGTGACGCCCTATACCTACTCATGAAAACCCAATAGATTGTTTGTCACGTGGATTACTTTCTTCTGAATTAACAAATCATCCTATTTGATAGAAAGGGCTTAAATTTCTAACACTCCCAGAAAAATCATGGCCTATTTCCATTGACACCTATAAACAAACCCTGTCAGGAAAGAAAAATTGTTTTAACAGCTATTCATAACCCCTATTTTCTGGATAATCTTTGCACTAATGATGCTACTAATTTTGTAGATAATAAGTACTTGCAGTAAGTTATGCGAGCAGCACGGAGTTTTAATTTACCCACGGTTCCGCACTTCGGGGAAACTTTTGAAGCTGGTATAGAAGCTGTAAAAACCCATTTAGACAGAGTAATAGGTAAACAAACATTAACCTTAGAAGAGTTTTATCGGTGTTGGTGTAAGGTTTTCGGCGTTTATTTCTGAGGTAGGAGTTTCCAATTTTTTTTACATAATGAGACTTATCGAAATGAGATGTAAATCAAACAGACAGATTTTCCTTTATATTTGGTCGACACTCATTCTTCAATTGATGTTATTAAAATGATGTCATTACATTTTAATTTCTTTGGCCAGAATGTAAAAATAAAAAAAAAAAAAAAAAAATGTAGTAAAGTAAAGTAAGTAAAAAAAATCGTAAATAAAATTTTAAAAGTAAATTAGTGAATCAATATGAAAATAACTAAATATTTTAAGCATAAATTGATTTGAAAATACATCCTATTTCTTACAGATAAGTACATTAAATATTAATGAAATTTTATATAATTAATTTAAAAAGGTCTCGTGCATTTACGTTATTTCAAAATATTAAGCAATCTAATTAGATACGGTAAGGTATTAGATTTTGAAAATAAAAATAAAAAATTGATACAAAATGATACACATTGCCCTTCGTTGCAGGCTGATAAACGTTGTTTTTGAATTCTAGCACCTTTGATTCCAGAGAAAGATAGATAATTTGAATGGTTTCTTGATTATTTATTCATTTATGTGTCTTCAAAAACTTGCATGAGAGATAGGCAAAGATGAGTCACACATCGGCTACAATGAAGGCAGTACGATAATGCGATAAATGCGCAGGAAGATAAGACGAAAGAGTAAAGGGAAGGCAAGAAGGCACTAGATCAACTTAAACACTATTACATAATAAATATAACAAAAATATGCTAACCAAAATTACTTTTGGGTCATTTAATGAAGATAATATACAAACGGTGCATAACGTTCACCATGCAAATCTAACGATACAATGCTTTTGGGGGTTACACAGGGGTTTTGAATACTCTGCATTCCATAGATATAAATAAGTAGTAAGCACTGGGTGAATCGAAGTTAAATATACACGGTTATTCTTACTATTGGCACATTGGCTAAGGGTGAGTTATATAAACCAAAATATGACCATAAAACCAGCTTAATAAAATATTGCTGTAGAAATAGATACAAGGCGTTAAATTAAATTTTTTTTGCGAATAATTTCACTGTAAATTTATCAATTCTTATTAAAATCGGCAAAGAAGCATAACTTTTGACCACGAATATTATTTTACATTTTGTTATAGGAAGCGTCACGTAAATGATTTCTGATGACGATTTCGACTGGTAACTTATTTTGACAAAACTTTTTGATTAAAAAATATGACGTAAACATCATTTCTACACAATATCCGTACTCCTGTTTATACACGATAACAGTTTCCGAGAAAACCGCAGTTGAACAAGTCGTAGTCGTAGATTTCAAATATTATTTCATTTATTAAGAGTGTACTTTGGACTGTCAGGTAATTATGCCTTTCTGCTGACTTTGATAAGAGTTGATAAATTTACAATGAAATTATTAACAAAAAATTAAAAGAACAATTTAATTTAACGCCTTGTATCTTTTTCCACGCGTTTTTTTCTATGGTCATATTTTGGTCTAAATAACCCGTCCTTAGCCTACGTCCCAATAGCTATAAATCACCCTGTAAGTTTCACAACAAATACGTACATTAAATTCGTTTAATGTAATAGAGAGAATTGATAAAAGTCTAAAACAAAAGCTACAACATAACATTGATTCAAATTAAATATCTTTTAAATTCGCGTACCTTTACCGTTTTGAGCACAGATCCAAATGATTTAACAGCACTTACCCCCGGGCATTTTTTAACACTTGAACTTATCTCCACGGTTCCGGATCCCGATCTATCTCACTTAAGCATCAACAAACTCTCCCGTTGGCAACTTTTGCAAAGATTACATCAAGATTTTTGGTCTAGGTAGGTGGAATTTAGAATATTTGCATAATTTACAACAGAAAGGAAAATAGACGGACCCAAATGCACACGTAATACCACGTACGATGATTGTAATCAAATAAAACTTAATTCCTCCCTTTAAATGGCATCTCGGACGAATTGTAGAAGGTTTCTCTCGGACAGATGGAGTGACACAGGTTGCATCGGTGAGGGCGTCGCAAGAAGTATTTAAAATATGGTTTAATAATTAATCTGGCCGGCGGGAAAACTAGCTTTAAAAAAGTTTAGGTCCACGTATATAACATTATGCGACGATTTACATACTGAAAATATTGACACTTGTTATAAGACCGGCTGCCCGTTGATCCATATGTAAACAAGATATCTAAAAATCTGTTTTTTTTTCATTCCAGGTTTGATTAGTTCGAATTAGGAACGCACTACAGACTACACTATATGAAAATTAATGGATACCTTCTTTCTTAATCAGCATGTTTTAACGTATTGATGTACAAAAATATACTACTTACAACACAAATCGGAAAGCTCTACTCAGTTCACGCAGCTGAGTGGTTCCAAAACATCATGTGTGGTCGTGTTTGTTTTATAGATTTTTTAATAATCAAGTTAATTCTTTTTTTTTCGGTACGACAGTTTTTTCTTCCTCTGTTAACACGTGGAATTTGCATTTAAACCCTTTCTGAAAAAGAACAAGATGAAAATTAAAATATCATAATGTTTTAACTTTCTTCAGCTTCAACAGTTACTTCTCCTTGTTTTTCTTATAACTTTTGGGTGCCTTTTTTGCACCTTCTAACTATTTTTAGTAGTGTGGAAAAATTTGCTTAATAAAACATCTATAACAATATTTAATGTGCTTTGAAAAATCCACAATCTTGAAGGTAATGGGGTATTTTCAGTGATATTAAATGCCGTCTGAATTAAGTGTAAGTCATTAGAAAATTATTCTGGATGGTTTTTACAAATCAAATGGGATCCCAAAACAATTTTTTCTTCAATTATATTTTGAAATTATTATACAGAAATAATTTTGAATTGTTCTTCAAAATCAATTGCATTGATCCCGATGGTATTCCAGTAATGTCTACATTGACTTTAATATTCTTAATCGGCGATTACAAAGTACAAGGTTCTTGATGTAATGGTTTTTAACTGATGATCTTCCAGAACAAGATTTATCTCTAACTTATCATTAAAGTTAGAATTTTTTAATACATTTTCACGTAATTTTGGATTAACTTAATCAATTTAAAGAGTCGCCGACGTTAGAGTTTCTAACCTAAGAAACGAATTTTATCACGCGTCAATGATAGCCTTACCAACATAAGAAACAAATAATGATATCGAATTTCAATAAACGACGTTTCCATGTTTGGAAAAATATGAAGAGTTAGTGAAATAAAAAAGAAAACATTTAAAGGGAACACAATGTAATGCTTGAAATACCGCGCATAAAGAAATATTTATAATAGGTATTCGATCAAATTCTGATTTGTTCACAACACGTGACGGGTAAAACCACAATACGGACAAAACAAAGAGGCACGAGATACAATATCGTCGTAAGCTTAAAGGTTTGTGGTTTATATACGTAATTTCCTTTATTGTTATTCAAAGAAATGAAATTGGCTGTATAAAAAAGAGGCATGCAAGTACTGTAGCCATGAATAAAATACAAATACAACAACTGTGCAAATAGAAGGAAAACGACTATTATTCATCGACACTATTTAATTGCTAATGTTATTTAGTTTAATTAGTTGCAAAAGTTGAATTTGTGGTGGTCAATATTCGTGCTATCGAAGTTATTCAATCTATTTCCTTTAGGCGACTTGTTGGATGTTTTATGAACTTTGTTTTATAGCTGGTGTCGTGATTACATTAATTTCAACTGTTTATTTAGTTGTAATCTTTACTCTAAAACTTTGTAATATAGTATAGTATAAAACAAAAACCTAATTTCTTAATTGCACAATTAGCTATTATGTAATACTCCATTACAATTTTTGTGCCTGAAGCAAAGAGAAAGCAACAACAAACATAGTACATCTCAATGACCAAAAAAACATATACAGGGAAGATATAGAGGTCAGCGAAAAAATGCAATACTTTAAAAGATGATTGACGTTTATAATACCTACTAACAAGAATTTATATTGCAAACGAAATTTAATTTTACGAGGCTGTATCAAAACTATGCTGACCGACAAGAAAAAAATGAATATTAAATAAGAACGTAAAAAAGAAAAAACTAAGAAGCACTACCCGAACAAATTAAATGTCACTACATATAATTCCGGCACTCACATTGACCGACACAGCGGGTCTCGCACCTAATCTCACATTTGTAAAGTCAAGGTCAGCAAGTATGATAGATGAAACACCAAAGTAGTTATTGTTTAATGTCTCCCGAGGGGGTCCGTCGTAAAAAGTCAAAAATCCGAATCGAACCGCGGCAGGTAGGTAGACGATTTTCATTGGGAACTGTCAGAAGAAGTTATATTTGAAGAGATTATGATTGTGGATTTTACGCTTAATTTTTAAAAGGATTTACGTTGTACGCATTTCCATTTTTTATTTGACAAATTATCAAACAATGACATGTGTGAAAGTTTCCAACGTATATTCATTAATAAGTAGGTAATAAACAAAACGGGTAATAAATTTGCATTCGCTATTTAATTAAACAATTTGTCAAACGGTTCATGAAACATAACAAATCAATTAAAACTTTCCTTTTGCGTTATAAAATTTATAGATGCGTGATCATACATTCAAATAAATAAGTTTTATTAAAAAAGTTTTAAATTTTGTGAAAAAGGAACTACATATGGTAAATTTGTATATACTATAAACTCTGATATTTTGTAAAAATCATAATTTCTATTTCGCAATTTAGTTTTGGTGTAAATTAAATGTTTTGATAGGCTTGCCTACATTTAATTATTAGAGTCGTAGTCATTAATTATTAATTCCAAAGTGGATACGCGACTAAGATTTGAACCTGAACCTTTCTGTTCCGTGCTGTATCTGCTAACCAACTACACCATCGTTCTTTAATTTCTAATTAGATGCGTGTTTAAACAATTAACTAAAATTCGTTTGATATGTACAACTGTCCCTGTTTTTTTTTTCAGAACGAAACACTTTATTTAGCAACTAGTGATTAATTTACTTGAATATGAATGATTTTTCATAAGTTTTGAATTGCAGCAAAGAATAATTGAAATAACAGAATAGGTACAAAATTGATTTGCAGTAAATGGTTTGGTGTTAAACAAAACCAAAACTAACACAATCAAATTTTCACTAGCTTGTTTGCGAAAAATCGTCGTCTTCTGCACTCTAATACTAAAATTGTGTTTTGCTTTTGAAGCCACCATACCAATTAATTTTGCTAACTCCACCTGTATCACCAAAGGTGAATTGAGTAGCCGGAGGTGACCCTGCCCGTCCCAAGCCCTAATAAAGGAGGAGAGTAGGCCCAATCCACCATAAAATTCAAGGCTTATAGCCCACGCTTATGACAAACAGAAAACAAGAAGGTTATGGTTGGACATCGCAATTGGATAACAAATTGTTAACTTTGAAAATGGACCATAACCAAACCAGCCGCGGAATCGGACAGAAAAGTACTTTGACAACCCGACAAGAAAACAAGGGAATGAAAAAAAATGTTGCTACATGGAATATCAAAAACAAAAAGGAAATAATATAGATTTGTGGTTCTGAATTAAAGAAAAAAAATAAGTCTTTAGGCCCCAGACATAATAAACGCAGACAAGAAAGAAGATCATTTTGAACATTTACAACAAGTAATAATGGGTGATTGATTTAGAAGTATTTTTTTAAATTAAAAAAATGAATAAAAAACAATTTTATATTATAATCTTTATTATCATACAAACGAACCATTATTTACAATTATTTCTTAAAGATAATTGCTTTTAAATTTTGGCCGGTTAACACGGTCCATTCTGAAGTTCCAATTTTCAATGACGCGTTTGAGTATTTCGAGTGGTATATGGCCAATGACTCAAGTAATATTGGTCTCCAATGATTGATTTCTGCGTACGAAATAACACCTTCGTTTATCATCATTTTAAATATAAATATACATTTAGGAACACACAAGGCCAGCAATCAATGATTGATTATGTTATCACAAATTGACAACTCACACCATCAGAAATACTAGACATCAAAACACTAAACTCAGCAGACGTAGGAAGAGATCACTCGCTTCTAATGGGAAAAACCAAAATGAAATACTGCTTAAAGTGAAAACAAAAGTTTCGAAAATGATAGAACCACACAAATGATGACAATCCAGAAACAGCATAGAGCAAAATTAAAAACAATATTGTAAAATCTGTAGAAAAATTTTTAGGAAAAAGAAAGGTGAAACTAAACCCGTCACAGACCTACAAAACCTATGTATACAAAGAGGTGAAGAAACAACAAACAGAAAGAAAAGATACCAAACGACAAAAAACACTAGAAGATAGATTATATGCACAGAAGAAAGTAATATAAGCAATCAGAAAATACGAGATATAAAGGAAAAAATACTGGGAGAAATTCATAAATGATATGGAAAGAGACATGGACGATTTACAGCAAAAAGGTTTGGTAAATGTTAAAAAATAGAAATAGAAAATCAAAAATATGTAACGAAAAATGAGAAAAAGATTTTGAAAATATATATGAACAACAATATGGAAAAGAACCATACCAAAATATCAGAGTAAGAGAAATTACCAACAAACAAAAAGTGAGAATAACAACAGAATAAACTCAGGCAATAATAAAACACTAAAGAACAAACAAGTGCAACTAAAACCAAAATAAACAGGGCAATGGTCAGTTCAGTGATGACATACATAGCCGTGCGGACACTAAAAGAACTAGACAATTACTACAAACAACAGAGATGAATACCTTTCAAACTATAGTCGGGAAAATCGAAAGGAAAAAAAAAGAGACATCAGAGGCGAATGTAGAATAGCAGAACATAGTTTGTTTATGGGGCTCTTCAACAAATGTGTGGAAAGTATTATTACAGCTAATTTAAAATGATTGTTAATTGTAAAAATCAGACTTATAACACTCACCAAAATACCCAGAAGTCACAAAAAAAGGTGGCTAACATTTTATAACAACAGCTAATTAGGCTGTAAGGATTAATCTCATCAACGAAGCTTGGTGCTAAAAGACAATGAACAGAATGACGAAAATAGCAAAGTTTTATAAAAAAACATTGTGAATTAATATGTTAATAAAGTTTAGGAACAAAATTACCAAGAAACAAGTCATATTTTCATCACAAGCGTCATGTAACAACTTTAAGAAACGCACTACACGGGTAATTCAAATTTGCTTTAATTTTGTGAACAGATCATTAAAACACATATGCACGTATCATCCGTCCTTTTTGGTCATACTCACCTTTTTAAACCACTGATGGTAATTTACTGATATCATAAAATGCTATCCAAACATTTTTACTTTTTCGCATTCCTAAAGAAAAAGTATTGTAATCGCATTTTGTAAATTGTAATGTATGTAAGTAGTAGTACGTCCTTGACGCCAAACGAATTGAACGATTTGATTCAAATTTCATACTTAGGCTATTGTTTCAGATATAATTTTTTTATTAATTGTGGTTTTTTCTTAATTTCATTAAACAATGACGTTTAGATTTCTATTGTGAGGCGTTTCTTTATGGAGAAATAGATAAACAGTAAATTTTCTGTCAACGTTCCGTCTACTACAATGTGTATCAAATTTAAATCTTTTTTTCTACATTGAATTTGCTAATTAAACATTTAGACATAGTTAACTTATCACAACAGAAAAATTAGATTTAAATAATTAAAAGTTGGTAGAAAATGTACTGTTTTTCTGCTATCTCCATAAAGAAAACCCTAAAAATAGGAAATCTAAACGTAATTTTTTTTGTTTATTGCACTTGAAATTAAAGGTGTAAAAATAAAACAACATTACACCTAACCCTAAACAATACACACATAAAAACAGATACCATACAAATAATGCGAGGTATTTTCCAGGGAGACTTTACTCTTTAGCCCTCTTTTGATTTTGCACACGAAATATGGTTTCCACATAAAACATAATAAATAACCCAATATACACTATCACATTTGTTATACATAGACAATATCAAAATATATACAGACACAAAACAACACTTACAACAATTACTAAACATAACACACACATTTTCAAAAGACATACACATGGAGTTTGAGGTGGACAAATGTAAAAACCTACACTTAGAAAAAGGAATTCTAAGTACGGAGAAAGTCCCGGTCGGGAATGGGTTCGTAGAATCTAAGGAAGAGGGGAAACTTTATAAATATTTGGGATTCCAACAGGCTAAACTCACACAACACAAAACATAAAACAAACACTGAGCAAAGAATACACAGACAGATTAAATGTACTACTAAAAACACAATTAAATTCAAAACACATCACAAAAGCCATAAACACATACGCTATACCCACACTTACATATTCCTTTGGAGCCATACATTGGACTCAAACAGAATTAGAAAAACTCAAAGGAAAACACGAACAACACTAACAAAATACAACAAACATCACCTAAAAACCGCCACAGAGAGGTTGACCCTACCCCGATGTGAGGGCAGACGAGGCCTATATCCACACTACACTACAAACAGATAGACACATTAAGAACATTTTTCTACACAAAACAACACACATCACAGTTACACAAAGCAGTTACACTCACAGACAAGAACTACACACCACTATATTTACAAAACGCAAACATGGACATACAAACACATATAAAAACAACACAAACACAAAAACAATCATGGATTCAAAAGGCCCTCCACGGCAGACATCCTCACAAACTGAGTCAACCGACTGTAGACAAAGAAGCGTCGAACATGTGGTTGGCCCGTGGAGAACTGTTCAGCGAGACAGAAGGGTTTATGATCGCAATACAGGATCAGGTCATACACACAAAAAACTACATAAAACACATAATAAAAGATACAACACAGACAAACGACAAATGTAGAAAATCCCATACACACACAGAAACAATACAACATATTATATCTGGGTGCACAATACTCACTCAAACAGACTATCTACACAGACATAATCAAATAGCAAACATAATACATCAAAAACTAGCCATTCAACACAAACTAATAGACACATACACACCGTACTACAAATACATACCACAAACAGTACTAGATAACACAACACATAAAATATACTTCGACAGAACGATAATTACAGATAAAACAATACACCACAACAGACCAGACATTACACTCATAGACAAACATAACAAAACAACATACATAATAGACATAGCAATACCCAACACACACAACATGGAAAAAACCAACACAGAAAAACTTCACAAATACACAGATCTTTCTATCGAAATAAAACGTTTGTGGAAGACGAACAAAGTGATAATCATGTTCTCCACAGGTATCATACCACATACACTACACAAAAACCTACACACTGAACATAGAAAAACACACATACATTACACTACAAAAAGCAGTCATACTCAACACAAGCAACACAGTCAGAAAATTTGTAGACGCATAACACACAAACGTAAAACATGAATGGTCAGCAATGTCTTGGTTTCAGCCCGACTTGCGACTAAAACCGACAAAAGTCGAGATAAAAAAACAAAAAAATATAATAATAATAAATGCCTTTATTGCCCAATACATAAAAAAAACAAAAAATTATTTAAATAAAACCAAGTAGCCCTGTTTATTCGCTATAACCATGAAATTAACAGTACATATAATTGTCCACTTTTTTTAGTTTATTAATAATTAATTTAATTAATAATAATGGACAATCTTGAAAATAAATTAAAAAAAAATTTACCTTCATTACAATATCAAAATTTAATCTATAAATTTCTTAATATGTTTGATATGTGAACTCTCGTTCAAAATTCATGGTTTTATGAATAGGTGGAGTAATTCCTCTTTTGTACCATATCTTCTCTAAATGTTATTCTACGGTATAGATTCAAAGGCTTTCGTAAGATCACAATTTTATGCTCATTTAGTTTATAACACGTGATCACACTTTAAAACTAAATAATAACCTTATGCACCAATTTTGAACTCGAATTGACTGAAGAACAGTAAGAAAAGTGCGACAATTCCAATGATTCACACAACATTGTTTTAGTTTTAATTGATAAAAATTCTCTTTGAGCATAAACTGAGCTTTAAATTTAGAAATGCTCTATTGACACATTTAGTAATATGTGATTTAAATCTAAGCGAAGTCTCTAGAAATAAGCTTAAGTTCCGCTTTTCATCTACTATTGGTATTTGAATTTTTTCTATTTTTAAGCTTAAGTAAGTTTTTAATTGATCGACATCTTTAATTTTTTCAAAGAACAAAGTTACCGATTTATTAGGTTTAAGTATTAGGCCATGATATTTTAATGTATTTGAAAGACTTTATAGGTCGATTTTAAATGCTGAAATTGCTGGATACATATCTACTATAAATTTTTGTATCGTCAGCGTAACTTTGAAATTTACAAGTTTAAGTTTATTGTAGAATTGTGATGTATATACTATGTAGAGCAGAGGACCAAAATTGACCCCTGAGGTACATCTGAAATAACACTTTGTTGTTTAGAAATCATTTTATCCGTAATTGACACAAGTTGTTTCTACCAAACAAGTAACATTTGAAGCAAATCAAATACTTTACTGTAGTCAAGTAATGTTAACAATTAAAAAAATTAAATTTTTAAAAAAAAAAAAAAAAAAATTAAAAAAAAAAAAAAAAAAAAAAAAAAAAAAAAAAAAAAAAAACAGACTGGGATTTTTTTTTTTTTTTTTTTATTTTAAGGAAATTTTTTTTTGTTTTTTTTTTAAAAAATATATATATAATTTTTATATTATTTATTTTATTTTAATTTTTATTTTTAAATAATTATTAAATTTTTTATTATTTTTTTTAAATTTATTTTTTTTTTTAAAAATTATTAATAAAATTTACTAAAATATTTGTTTACCGTGCATATGTTCCTTAAAGTCTCTTGCTCAACTTTAGTTAAAATTTCTAATTCATTTCTACAACGTTTTTATGGTTGTTTGTACACTATTTGAATTTATTTTGTATTTTTACAGTTTATCTTATTACACTGTCCAAGTAATTTAACGATAAGTTGCATTTCAATATTTTTTCTAATATTTAAAAATAGATAATTGTAAGAAGGATGTTAATAGGTCAAGTAAACTCGTTATTTAAATATGAAAATTTTTATGGATCGTTTAATTTTTGGGAATCATTGGTATTTTAAATTTAATACTTTTATCATCAAACTTTTAAGTTACACTCCATAGGTTTGTTTTTTTTTTTTTTTTTTTTTTTTTTATTATTTTAGGAAGGATGTTAATAGGGTGTAAATTGGTAAAAATTTTTATTTAATGTTTTTGGGGATTGTTTTATTAGAGACATCTTCTAAAGTGATGGAAAGAATTTGTTTGACAAAGACCAATTTATTAGGTGTAAGAGAAATGTAAAATCAAAATAAAAAGAACAACATAATCTTATAATCTGAATGTTTATTCCATCAATTCCTCACGGATTGCTTTTTAGACTTTTAATAATTGAGTTTAATGTTTCTATATTAATAAGAGTAAAATCAAACTAAACAATGAACTGTTATAGAAATTTTGTAGTTGTTGATAATTATTATTAAATATGGAATTGAGTCTATAAAAAATTATTGATTGGATTTTGTCGTTAATAATAATAATAATAATAATAATAATATTTATTGTGTTAGTACAATTAAAAATTGCTTACACGAGTCAAAGAAAAAATTTTGAAACAATAATTAAAAAATATTTTTTCAATTGAGTGTAATAAAAAAATTTTTTATTACACGCAAAAGCGTTGAATAATATTTTAGCAGCGCACTCTATATAAGTTACTATATTCAGCAAAGAAATTTTTACATTTACTAGAATAATAAAGCAATTGGAAAAATATTGTATTAAATTCGTTATATAAGGGGTAACGTCGTTGCCATAATTCCTCTCGTTGAACAATAGACTGCTTATACAACTAATTTAATAATATACTATTAAAATACATGCAGAGTAAAAAAACTAAAAAAAATAAAATCACAATTAATATTAAACAATCTTAAGACTAGAAACCATCATCAGTTATACTTGAACTGAGAGAAACTCATTCCAATCATACAGCACTTTTCTGTGAGATATGATTTCAAGTATCGCTTGTAGTTTACTAGAGACAGGCATTTTACAAAAGGCGGCAAGTGATTAAAAAATTTTAGTGCCCAGTAGTTTAGCCCATACGTCGATTTCGACAATCTAAATGTATTTATATAAATATTATCCGCTGATCGGGTATCATGGTGGTGAAAATTTCTTGTTATCTGATAATGTGATAAATTATTTTTTATATAAATTAGACAAAAATAAATGTAGAGACTTGGTAATGTAAGTATTTCCACCGCAAATGCTGGTCTACAATCATCACGGTACCTCAGTCCGCTAATGATGCGTATTGCTTGCCTTTGAAGTCCAAATAGGCGATGTCTGCCAGTTGAATGTCCCCACGCTAATATACAATAGGACAGCGCCGATTGGCAAGTTGCATAATAAGTTGTTAGGAGTAATTTGGCAGATACCGAATGAGACAAATTTCGCAAAGATAAATGTTTTTGCACAATCGGTTGGCTAAGTTGTCAATGTGGATGTGCCATTGTAGCTGGTGATCCATATGGACACCTAAGAATTTCACCGTCGTATTTGTCATCTGCCGCTGGCGCAGGTTTTAATGTAAACAACATGTTGCTTGTTTTTTTAACATTTAAAGCAAGTTTGTTATTTAAACACCAGGCCGCTGCTTGATCTTGTTACTTGTGCACTGAAAGGATAGTGTCATCAGCGTACAAAACAATTGAACCACTTGAAAGATGGTCAGGTAGTTCTGATGGAATTGTAAGATCACTGGTTTTTATTATTTGAAAGGATTTTAATTAACCTATTCCAAATTGTCTTAGGATTTTGATGTTTGAGTATTTGCTGAAAGTATGCATCTTTTTTCATTTTTTATTGCGTCGGTAGTAAAATTTCTAAGTTGTTTATAGTATAAATAATGATTTTCATTGTAGATTTTTTTTAAATTTATTTATTGCTTTATTTCATAAGCAATTTTATATTTTCAGTAATCCAAGGCGAGTGTGGTTTTGAAATTTAACTGTTTCAAGTGGTACAAATTTGTTAATAGTAGTAATTATAAAATTATTTAGAATATCTAATTTATCGTCAACGTCAGAAACGTACAATATATTTTAAAATGGTAAAGAACATATTTCATTATAGAATAACTGTCCGTTAAATTATTTAAAACATCTGTATGTTTTATTAACAGTATATGACCGGTGGAGATACTCATGTTTAAATTACAGTAGATAAGATCATGATCCGATTAAGTATTATATAAGTATTTCAAAGTATATGACGTAAAATTTGTAGAATTTACTTTTTGCCCACAGCACTATTTAAAAATATTTTCAGTGTTATTTTGAATCCCATAACCATTTCCAGTAATTTTTGTAAGCTTGCGCTCGAGTTGCCCTAAAGTGCTGAGTGCGTGTATGGAAGTGTTTTCGCAAATCGATTATCATTGGTAATGTTTACCTTACCATAATACCTACAGTCTTATACAAATTTTATTTTCAGAGAGTGTGCATCTTTCCAACTATCCTTGATCGTCAAGATGTTATGTATTCGAGCAACTTCATCATTATCTATAACTTTGAAAAGCATTTAATTTTCATAATTAAAAAATATGAACGTTTCTCATTCTTAGCCCAAAAACGCATCTTGTTTAATTTTTAGTAATCAATATTATAACTTTGGTAATCTATCTACCACTACGATTTAGTGTTCTTACCGGTACAGAACACAAGTCAGCACTAACTTGTTTTGCAGAAAACAATCTATTGAAGTTTCTACACTAGATTTTTCATGCAAAACATTGCGCGTTAAGTTTCTTAAACGTCTTGATCTTCTAGAATATTTAGTTTAAATATGACAAAGAAAATATCGGCATTAGGCAATGTATTGAATAGTATAAAATTTGGTAGTAATAAAATTTTCTTTAGATAAAGAATAATATTAAAGCCTACTAAAAAACCAAATTTATATTAAAAAAGGTGAAAAGAATAACACAAAAAGTTTCAAAGAAAAAAATAAATTAAAAGTATATCATCAACATATCTATTCCATAATTTATTTTGAGCAAAATTAGTGTTTTAAGAATTATTTTCTTGAAAATGTTTACAAAAATATCAGCTAAAATAAGAAGAAAGGTCAGAACTCAAAACTAAACTTGTTAATGGTTTAAAAGTGTTATTATCAAATTGGAAAAAAAATTGAAGGTTTGAAGGACCAAATGTAAAAGTACGTTGATTAGGGTACTTTTACTGTAGACACCTACCCCGGTAAGAAATATTTCAACAATATCAGCTTCTGTGATAGGTGCCAAATGATCAAACTGGTTTAATAGAATGATGCTTTATTTAACTTTTAATTGTGTATTTATACCTTTTAGATTGTGCATTAAGCGGTTTACTTATTGTTACAGTAACACATTATGAAATTATGTTAATGCACTGTTAAGTATTAAATCTAAATTTTTGCAATTTTGCTTACGAATTATTTGTACCAATTTATAGCAATACGTTGAGCAATTTATGTTTAATTATTTTAAACCCATCAAAATTTAAAAAGTTTGATGTTACAATTAGACTGATTAAAATAATTTCTTTTATAAATTAAAACTTTTCTCTTTAACTTTCTTACTAATAATAAAGGTAGCTTCCCTTAAACGTTTGTTAGTTTGTTTCAAGTTTCTTGCCATAATGAAGCCCCTTAAGATAGTAGGAGAAACGTCGGCAACCATTGACACCATTTTGACACAGAAGTTGTTTTTGTGTTTCAATAATGACTCCAGCTGTGAAACTTCAGTTCTTACAATATTCAATTGCTCAAACATTATGACATTTAATTTGCTTGTAAAACATAAACTTTTGAAGCACACTTTTTCTACCCATTGCTCACAGTATACGTGTATTTGCTCTTAGTTAGGAACTCCTTATGAAAGTATTTGATTTCTAGTTCTTTGAGTTGAGAATAACTGAAAACCAAATGAATTAAAAGACATTTGTTAATCTGAAACAAAATTGTGTTTAAAATAATAAATATATATTTTAAATGGTTTTTATTATTATAAAAAATAGAAAAGAACGTCTTAATAGATATCTATAAATAAAAATGTTCTATTAATTATCAAAAATTCCAAGAAAAATTACAAATTGTTAAAACGTACAATCCATTTAAAATAGAAATTTATTAAAATAGAATTCAAATGTGTATTTCACTCAATTCTACTTAGAATCGTGATGAAAATAAAAAAAATCTACCAGCTATGATAACAAAAAAAGTTATTATTATTTTGTAATGAATAAATGAAGAATTAATGACTGATGTACTTAGAAACTATTACGTGATGAAAAAAAAATAAAGAGAACAAAATTTTGTTATATCTGTAAAAAGAAAATGATTGGCACGTATTGAAATACGATCCGAATTTTTTTACAAATTTTTGAACGATGTTCTCGTTTTTCTCCTTTGGCTTGTCAATCAAATTTTAATTTTACTTTCCCACATAATACATCATTTGCACCGATATCCTACATCAATCTTAATTTTTGATTTAGAACATATAGGCGCAGTAAAATCTAAAATTGTTGGGCTATTTTTGTTGCTGAAAAAAAAGTTGTAAATCGTTAAAACGAAAATTTATTTCAATCATTTTTATGGAGTCGTAATTTTTTCATAAAGAAGAACTAAAGTTTGACATAGAACTAAATAAAAGTCAATTTGTTTTGTGGCAGCTGTTTGTTTAATATAAAACTTTTCTTTGTACACAGAAACTCAAGTACATTTAAACAGATAGATATGTAAATTTTAAATGTTAAAAAGAGTATTTTTTAGTACAGTTGTTCAGTATGTTGACACAACCCTACTGTAACACCGATTATACTGAAACGTTGTTTAATACTTCTAGCATTGCAACAGCAGACGTTTCATGTAAATTAGCATTTTATATACCACAACTCGTCCAGGCAGTCATTCTAAAACTGGCGGGTTACATTTAATCCCCTCATTTGATGCTACGTCCTCCCTTCGCACTGCAACACTGCTCATCCCTCGTTTTGTTCTATTCTTTAGCTCTTTGGATTACGGTTTATCATTCTTTCGGGATGTATTTTTTCATTGGATTTGTTGGCTTGTTATAACATTGCATTAACTTTTAATATAGATTTATAGAACATACACTTTTATAAAGAGACGTGTTCGAGTGTTTACAATTAATTATAATTAATTTACGTTCGCTGATAATTGTACAAGTTGCATAATTCTCATTTTCCTCTTATTCGTTATTTTAGATTTAATGCCGAATTACGTAATAAAATAAGTCGTGCTTACCTTCGAAGAGTTTATTTACTTTTTCATTTAAACAACGGAATTAATGATTAAATTCTTATTTATATATTTTTTCAGATGTTTACATACATTAAAACTTTCATTTCAAATTTGGTATGTTTCCTTTAGATTTCTTAAAAATAATTTTAATCTTGTAAAAGTATTTCAAAAGCAGTGATTTCTTTGATGTTTTTTCAACGAGTACAGATAAAAATCTTCGAATTATGTACTACTCGCAAACATTTCGCATAATTTTATACTGTTGCTTTCAATTTTTTAATTAAAATCATCTACGTATTTTTCTTAAGTGTAATACTACAAAATAAGAATGTGTTGTATTGCATAACGTGTTTTAAACCCTTATTGCGAACAGAGTTTTGCCCACTCCAGTGGGATTAAGTATCGGAACAGATGCACACATTCAGGAGGGTTCGGTTGAATACCAATGTAATATAAATATAAAGATACGATGCCGGAGTTCATGTAACTACTACTTTGCTAATGATAGCATCAGGTATTTATTTTATATGAATCAAATAGAAACATTGTTGTCCTTTTCATAAAAATAAATGAATCCAATCGTAGAAACTAATCTTGCGATCTTTGAATGATGCTTCCTGAATTGTATGCCTACAACCTTTCTGAAAAACCCGATAAGATGTAATCGATATTTTTGAAATGTATGCCAATACAACTATTAAAACCCAATTTGCCATCAGTTATATACGAATAAAACTTTGTTGTACGTAAAGCTTTGTCGGTTTATATCAAAGAGAAATATTACGATAATTTGAAACTAACTTTCAGTAAGTAATTGTGTTTTTATACAAATTGATTAATTTGGCGTTCTATTGTAAAACGTGAGAGTTAACATTTACGTCATGCACGATAGAATCATATTTGATACAATTCGAAGGTTTATTTAAAAAAAAGGGATATTCGATTTTATTAATCGCCGAGTTGGGTTTACGTTCACGTTCAGATTTCGGCATTTTTAGTTGCAGTAGGGCGTAAAAATTGTTTTTAAATGCCAATTAATCAATATTAAAATAGTTTTTAAGTAGTAATTATCTTAAAAATTTTTAATTATTAGGTTTTATTGATTAATAGATGTATACGCAATCGTATTTTTAAAGTTCACCATTTCTTAATTCTATTCTCCTTTTCTTTACCTGTGTGGAGGTAAAACAGTTCTATTTGTTTCTTTATTAATAATTTTATTCTACTATTTATAAAATTAAATTAACATTCGACAACTTAAAAATAACTTTATACAACAAAATCACCTGAAAAATCAAATTTACGTCAAATTGAAAGATGAAGTGACAATTATTGATAAACCATATATTGTCTACAAAATTAATTGTAACAATTGCATAAGCTGCTATACAGGGTTTTCAAACTTAAGTCGGCACTATTGCTAACTTTGTTATTATTAGAGCTACAGGGTCGGTTAAATAGGCAAACTAGTAGCATTTATTTTTCTCATCACTATGGTGAAAACATAATAAAATCAAACATCGCGTTCGCGAGTTATGTCAAATTGTTCCATTTTTTCAATATACAATATTCTCAATCGACAGAAAATTGAATACTGAACAAAGAGTGTTCCATTACTTATTATTCTAAAGTCAAAAATGACAGAGCTATTGATGATTTTTCAAATTGGTTAAGGTGGCTGTGTTAGTTATAACTTTGCTTTACTATGAAGTAGAAAGTAAGAAGAATGCCAGACCCGTGGGTAATCGAGTAGTAATGCCAAGAACGTAGTCAAATTTAGTAGTCGGAAAACCGTTTGTCGAGGCGGTTTGAATCTTGTTCATGGCAGACACTTAAAAAAAATTATTTCGTGATGGGGATAGATTAACATACAAAATTTAGGGTAACTATATCCAGCAGAAGTGGTAAATAAAATAAAGAAAGAGGAATATTCATGAAGCGAAAGGATATGGTTTATTTTAATTTATTCTGTGAACATTAAAAGAAAAATTCAAATTAGATGCTCAAAAACGTCACCGTCTTGGTCCAAGCATTTTTGAGCCCGCCTGTAAACGCTTTTAGTTGCTACAAACTGTTTACCAGTACTTCAATTTAACATTTTAATCCTGATGACATTTATACAACAAACGATTGTAGTCAATAGCTTTGTCATTTTTGACTTTAGGATAAAAAATAATAGGACACTTTTTATTCAGTATTCAATTTTCTATCGATTAAGAATATTGTATACAAGGTGTCCTATTTGAAAAAAATTGAACAATTTGACATAACTCGCGAACGCGATATTCGATTTTTATTATGTTTTCACCATAGTGATTACAGAAACAAATACTACTAGTTTGCCTATTTAACCGACCCTGTAGCTCTAATAATAACAAAGTTAACAGTATTGTCGACTTAAGTTTGAGTGATAATCGATGGTAGGTTATGGAAAACGGGATATACGAGTAATCTGAAAATTTGGTTACTACCATAAATAGACACGATCTATCTTTCTAAAATATTTTTATTTATTTATTTAATAATTGTAACAAACTCAATTTTTAGAATCGCAATTTTTACTGATAATTTTTTCTGAATAGTTTCTTATACCTATCTACACCGGTTTTCTAAATAATAATTATTTTAGGTTATTTTCTTTCAAAATATGATCCCACCAAAATTTAAATTTAGCTGCTATTTAAACCTATATAAGGCTGAAATTTTAGATGCAGTTTTCAAAAGCCTTGTATTTAACAACTACCTAAATAAATTTATTTTATCTTATACATTGCGGTTTAAAATTAATGATTTTGACGTGACATACAAAAAGATCATAACTTTATTTTTTAAATAGAACACCCTAAATATTACTTAAAATTCTGAAAGACAATTAAAATGCCTTTAAGTTGATATAGCATAGTGGTATAGCTAACTCGTCAACTTTTCGAAATAATCGCAATAATTATTAAAAATCACATTGTCTTCACATAAGTTGCATTAGTGGAACGCCATGTGATTTGACAGTTGCTCAATTATTCACTGTGTTTGACAGACGTTGAAGTTTTGAGATTGTGTTATTCAAAACAAATTACAATGGAGCGAGATAATTACTCGCATGATGTTTTGATGAATCTATTTATTCTTCATGGGCAATGTGACAAAATTGTGGCAAGAACATGTAGAAAATTCAATGAAATGTATCCTGATTTGCAGTCAATAAACGAAAGAAAGTTTATGCCTTAAGCTTAGAACCATAATTAATACAGTTCTCCTGTATTCGCACAAATTCACTTTCGTTCATTGGCTGCAAATTAGGATACATTTTACCTAAAAACCTAGAAGCCAAAATATCATTGTAGAACATTCGGAATATGACGCTAACTACTAAATTTCCAAAAAGTCGTTGGATTCTCCATGATGCTAGCGCTTACATTATTAATATAAACATCACAAAGATGTTGTTTTAGGATGTTACAACGTGATTAATGTTTTGAAATTAAGATAGTCAAAATTGTTACCTGATATTTTCTATTTAGCATGAATCTTCCTTTTCCCTTTGCAAATTCCAATGAGTTCTGAACTAAACCATTTTAGATATGAGTTAGTATTATGTTTTATTATTTTTAGGAATATATCTACTTATAATATCATAAAAACCTCTAGTTGATCATCTACACTTAACATATTAAAGCATAAACCCCAGTTAACTACAGAAAAGGCATATTGCAGGATTAGCCTGTCGGTATTTTCTCAACTTTGAAGGTGTTTAAGGCCCGGCAATAATTTGCTCATGATACACATTACGAACATTTTGTACTTTTTGTAAACCATATATTAACTTTTGAATAATTGGATGAGTAACACCTATCCCCATTTGAAATCGTCGGTGGGCACCGATCTTCTCCATTTATGAGCGATCATATAAATTGCAGATTTCTGGAGAAAATAAACGTTATCTTCTTTCATTACCGCGTTACATAATTCTCCTCAAACTAGTTCAATAATTGTTGTAGCTCTGCCGGTAATTTGTTTGCGTTCGTCTAAATCAGCAACGGGAGCATAAGATAAGATAATCACTATTTTGGCTTTTAATGCAAAATCCGGTTATTATTGTATGTCGTAGTAAATGTCATTTTTGTCAGACGTTTCTTCATATTTTTCCCCAAATGGAAGAAGCACCATGTGATTATCACATTTAGGAAACACTTGGTCATTTCCAAAAATATGTAGTCTTTATGAACTGGACAAAGGCAAATGCGCGGCAATAAAGGATCTCGACGATAAATCAGCCACGACGAGCTGGCCACGACAAACCGTCATAGATTGCAATAATAGTTATTGAGGTATCAAGGGCTTTATGAACTAAATAACGCTCGAGGTCGATAGTATAGAACCCGAAGACCTCCGGGTAGGCTTTGTCTATTAAACAACCATTAAAAAACCATAGCAAAAATGAAAGAAATGTTAATACAGTGACCGGCAAAGAGTTTGCATCAAATGGAAAAAGTTTTTGTAATTGAGATCAGAAAAATTTCTAGTGGCAAATGAATTCGACATATCTAATGACAAAATTTGACAAATGTCATGTGACTACTGTCATGGCGGCAAATTAAAAAAATATTCCTTAAATATGTAAAAAGTGAGGTTAGATGACAAGATATTGAAAATTGCCGATTTTTTAAAAATATTAGTTTTCCGGCAGTTTTACCGGAAATATTGAAAAACAAAATTTTTTGCGTTTGATTTGCATAAAACACAATAAAATCAACAAATAAATTTCACAATCCAGTAATTTTTATTTATTAGTCTACCAATGGACGGTAAAGAACAAAAAACATTGTTTTTTAAGGACGGACTTTGTTGCAATGGCCTACAGAAAACAAAAGGTTCAAATTACAAATTTAGAATTATTTTAAAACAGTCCTAAAATGATCAATTCTTCTATTCTAAACCCAATTTAAACAATTTTTACAATATTGCCTGGATAATAAGCTTATACAAAACATAGAAAAAATTTCCGGAAAAAAAAGCCGGAAAACTAATATTTTTGAAAATTCGTTATTTTCTTTTAAAATTTGCATTTAGACGTATAATCTAATTCTGAACAACTTTTCTCTTAAGCATTTTTCAATATCTTGTCAAAATGTTTTTTTTTGTTATTCAATATGCTGAATTCATTTGCCAAAAAAAATTTTTGGATATCTCAATTACCAAAATTTTTCCCATTTGATGCAAACTTTTGCCGGTTACTCTATAACAACAGTTTAAAACTTTGGTTATTTTTTACTAACATATTTTGTATGATGTTAGGAAATAAAATATTTTAAAATATTTTTGTTTATACAGGGTAACAAAACAAATGCACTTTTGTGTTTTCCTTTTGTTACCCTTATTTCTTGTTTTTGTTAAACAAATTTTTTTTAAATATAGTTTTTCAATAAAAAACAATAAAAACTAGAGGATTATAAGCACTACTCATTGTTTTATTAATTAAAACCACATCCTCCAGTACTCAAATTAGTTTTTATTTAATCCTTTTTCTCTTAACTTTAGCGCACGGTAACTTACCTACGTGTCTCTGAGAATCGCCTCCCTTTAAAATATTTGAATTTAATTTTAAAAAATTTTGTATAAATAAGTATGATAGATTTTGATTTTTAAAACTGGTCTCAGGAATTATTGCTTCGAGTTCACTTAAATGTAAAAAGCTCTAACTTCATCAAGTTTGCACATACATTACGAGGATGTTGTAAGCTTTTTGAACAATTTACTTTAGTACTCAGTAGTTCTTTGCAAAAAATAATGCCATCAAAGGAAAGAAATAAAATTTGAAAAGGAAATCCTAAAATTTTGTGATTCTTTGATTTGAATTCTTGTTAAAAAGACCAGGTAACGAATAGATCATAAAAACATTAAAAACAGTGAAATACTATTTATATTAATATTTTATTATAATTAAAATTTTAAATAAATAAAAAACGTAAGGTTTTGTATAGGTTATTTGGAATAGAAACTATATTTTGAAGCTCTGATAGTTACACACGCATTCATATATGATTTTGAAGTCTTCCCACATAAATATTCATTAAGATAGTAAAAGTAACATTATGTTATACATGTGTGTTTTAAAAAATTAATGCATTTTTACATAACAAAAATGCGAAATTGTAAGTAGTTAAGTAAGTAACAATCAAGCCGAAAGGATATAGTATGGAAAGGCATTTTTAATTTTATTAGATATTACAAGTTTGTACAAACAAAAACAAACTAAAAACAAATAAAAATCTTAAATAATATTTTCAACAACTTTTATACGAACCGTTTTTTTAATTTTAAAATATTTCTCTTCTACGTTTTTAAAATTAAAGCTGTTGATAAGTATATTACCAGGATAAGTTAATTATGTCATAATCTTCAATAATTATTACTTGCTTAGATTTAATACATTTTTTGAGTTTTAGTAAAAAATCTGTAAAATCTCAAAAAAATCATATTACGTTTTCAATTTTATTATGTCAAAAACAATTTTAATTTTTCTTTTATTTAAGCTGTATAAATCAACGTAACTTACATATAATACCTCGTGTCTCACGGAAAAGTTGACATAGGTTTTTTCATGTAAAATTAAAGATTAATGCAAATCTTCTTTCTGACACAATTTGAGCACAATATAACAACAATACAAAATCGAGTTTGATCTTGATTGTCGTAATTGTTTTTATTAATAAAATTAGTATGGATGTTATTATTAATACAATTCTTATAAAATGGGTTTTATTTCAACTTCTACTTTAAATTATTAACTTCACTTTACAAAATTGTATTATAATATGATAATAAAGTTAAACTGCAATCGGAATCGAACCCTGGGTAGGAAGCGCTAAACATTACTAGGCAACAAATTGTCTGTAAAGACCGCTTAATAAATGAAAATTTATTCGGTTAATAATTAAAAATTTTTAAAATCATTATTAATAAAATACATTTTAGTAAAATACGATCTAAGTACTCATTATTATTATATCAATTTGTTTCATTTTATCTATCCAACATGTTTTTATATTGTGTTTCAAGTTGTGCCAGAAAAAGGATAGGATTAATTTTTAATTTAACATAGTAACACACGGTATATAAAATCTACCTACATAAATTCAATTCTAATGTGATTTTTAAAATAATTTAAATATAATAAATTGTTTTGCCCTTTAATTTTCTAATTAAATTAACAACTAAAAATAATTAAATGTTCTTAATAATAAAAACATGATAGGCAAATAATTGTATCTTTAATAAATATTTGTGTGTGGTAGTAGAAAATATTTTCATGTGCATAGTAAATTTGAAAAGTGGCTGAAAACTATGACTGCAAGATTAAAAAGCTAAGTAGAAATACAGGAGGAGCAAAAGCACTGATAGTTAACATAAACAAAATATGAAAAAAATGAAATTAGAAAATAGAAACATAATTAAAAATCTAGAAAATAATAACAAGCAGATTTAAGAATAGATAAAAAATGAAATGATAAATAAAACACTGTGTTTCAAAACAATCAGAAAAAATTGAATGATTTGATTTTTAAGTAAAAAAATTGAACCTGAAGTAGAAGAAAAAAAGATATAGGAATAATAAATTATTTTATTTTGAATAATACTGTTACTTTGGCAGAGTAGTGCAATGGATTTAAAATTTTTATATGTATTTATATAAATAATATTTGTTTTTTTTTTATTATTTATTATTTTTTTATTTGATCTTAATTTTATGTGTACCAGTTGGAGTTGCTGTTCTTATTTTATTTGAGTGTAAAATTTTAGATTATATTCAAATTCAAACTTGAAGATGCAGCAGTAAAGTTAGAACGGACTATGAGAGAAATTTTGAAGGAAGCAAATGGAAATGACAATAATTCAGTGATGACACAGATGGAAGAAAAAATATGGGTTTACAGGCTTGGAATCTAATTTGAGAGACGAATTGGAAGACAAATTGAACAAATGAGAAGGCAATTTTAAAGAGAAAATAAAAGAAACTAGCGATTTAATACAAGAAAGTCACAAAAAAATTATTGATCACGAAAACCATAAAATAAATGAGGTAAGAAGAGGGAAATTCAAGTGATCATGAAATATTAAAATTGAAACAAGAAAACAAACCACAAAAAGAATTACCAAGTTTAGTAAGACTGAAGAAAATTTTTTTATGAAAAATTAAATGAAAATACCAATTGCAAATTGAGAATAAAAATTAACTTGTCAATAAATTAGTGGAATAGCAGGTAATGATTGAAAGGCACAATTGGTTTATTTAAAAAATTTTAATTTTAGCTAAAAATAAAATTTATATAATAAAAGATTAAGCGATGTTCTAAATTGTGTGTTAGTTATTTTTGTTTAAATTTTGCATCAGTGGTCTGGCGGGGAAATGAAAATTGTCAATCAAAATAATATTAAAAAAGTCACAGATAAATTGTAATTGAAAAGAAAGTTTAATTTACATAAAGTGGTTCATATTATAGAAGTTTAAAATTGAATATCTTGCAATATTTTTTAAATTTTATATTTTATTTATATAACAGGAAAATAAAAAATATTTTTAAACATAAAACGTTGTTTAATTTATTTTATTTTGTTTTTCTTAACATATAATGCTAATGTCTATAAACATAATTAAATATGCTCATAAAATGTTATCTAAATTGGAAATATTCTCGAGTTAAACTTTGTTATAATTTATTGTTCACAAATATTTAAAACATACATAGGTAAATACAATTTTAACCGATTGTCGTTACACGGGATTTTTTAGAATTAGTTAGGTTGGCAACATTGCCAATTGTCACAATTAGATGATATCGTGACTTCATGACATATCAAATAACATAAAACCTTGTTTCAAAATTATTACTAAATAGCGTGTATAATGAAACGCATTGCCGCATGCTATTGCATATCAGTGGCGTATCATAAAGTCTCACCGAAATGGAAAAAAAATATGTTGGTATTTTGATCAATTTTAGCAAACATGAAATGAATATCAAAGTAATTAATTTTATATTGATTTTTATAACTAACGACATTCTGGATGCCAAACTGATAGCATAGGTGTCAATGTATACATAAAATGTAAATAAAACATGGTTGTATAAACACAAAAAGGTTTAATTGATGGAGAAAGGTTTATTATAGGGCCTTCCTGATAGGGATTTTTTAATTTTAACAAAGTTTTCGGTAACATTTGTTTGAAGTTGGTTAATATTCATTTCACTTCAAGAAATGCAGACCAAAATAAGAAATTTTAATACACCTGAGCTCAACCAAAGCATTCTACTTGGCAATGATATTTTTTATTTCAATAAAACTATTTATTATGTAAATTTTATGTATACAGGGTGTCCAGAAACTCTCCTGACAAACGAAGACCGAAAATTCCTCAGATAATTTTAAGACAATTTAACCCAATTCACCTAGTCCGAAAATGCTTCCTAAGGGAGCTAGAACTCTTTGAAGATGGCGCCTGGTAAAGTAAAAAATTAAAAGATAAACTTCGCGAACTGACAACAATTTGACAATTTTACTTTTGTTGGCAGTTCAGAGCCAACTAGTGCAAAAATATAAATTTAACTTTAATGACAAAAAACAAAAATTTCAAATCCATTTTTCTAGAAAACGGTGTATCCTAATGACTTAAAGTAAGAGTACCTTTTAGTACTAGAATACCTGAAAATTTAATAATCTAGTGTCACAAATACTTAAAAGTTAAAGACAAAAAGTTATGCGTTAAAATAACCGTTGACCTACCCAAAACGGACGCCTATGACCGGTACTAGAAATTCGCAATTGATGGAATCGATTTATCTCTGAAGGCTAAACAAGCATACCAGTTTTGCTTTTCCAAGTAGAAGCTTCTGGAGGTATTTAAAAAAACTATTTACAAGGCGCCATCTTCAAAGAGCTCTAGCTCCCTTAGGAAGCATTTTCGGACTAGGTGAATTGGGTTAAATTGTCTTAAAATTATCTGAGGAATCTCCGGTCTTCGTTTGTCAGAGAGTTTCTGGACACCCTGTATATTAGAAATCGTCGGACGGTAATAGATCCTTAATTATTTAATTATTTAATAACCATTTGATTATTATTTTTGAGTCAATTGATAAACGCAATAAGATTTGAAAACGTTATATTTCAGAACTGTTCAATTAATACAGTTTTGGGCAATAAAATATTTATTTTATTTGTATCATTTAAAGCTTTTGCATAATGTTATTTACGATTTTTATCAATCAATTACCCAGATGGTTTAAAATAGTTTTTTAATGGTTTTTCAAAGTACGTAATTATTTAATAATATTAGAAAGGTAGCCGAACTAATTACAGTTAAAAACGCTTACAAAACGATTATTTCTTGAACAAATTGAATATCACAAATCTCAAAAAGTGTATCTTAAAACTTAATTATGGTGTAGTTAGTTGATACACATTTTTACAAAATGATTAATGACTTTATAAGTACTTTAACCAAAGCGTTTTCATTATACATTTAATTTTCACTACTAAAATGTGTTTAATTTATTAACTTGACATAAAGGCAATTTTACTTATAATTTTTATACTTTGTGTATAAAAAATATTTTAATTTTTGCTTGTATGTTATAAAACGTTATAGTTAAGTAGCTGATTGCGTGATAAAGGAATAATAATGACGAGCAAAATCTTCTGCAGTCGTTTTATTTTTTATTGTACTGAAGAATAATTATCGTAAATTATTATAAATCGAATTAATATCAATATTTGTATTCGATAAACACGCGATATTGATTTAATATAATTAAAAGTGACAATAATTACATTAACAGCAATTAATTAATTTAACGATTTATTAAGTATTTGCACGTCCGCTGTTTTGTATAAAATGTAAATTATATATTGACGTCGCAAATAGACTTTTGAGCTACACATCAAATGCATATTAAAAAAATCTACATATTAAAAAATATTTTTTATGTAAATTCTTTTCAAATATTGTTTGTATTAGCATATTTTAGTTCACATTCGTAAATGAAAGAGCAAGCTGCACAGTTAGAAGTACAGGAAATTTATACCTATAAATGGGAACGAATGACGACATAATAAATTCTAAGAATTCCATTTTATAAATTCCATCAACTGGAGTTATAAATTTCCGATAGAAAACCTTAAATAACAATAATGAGTAGAAGCCGAAAAACAATTAAAATGCTAAACACATTCTTGAACTTATTTAACCAAAAGCTATGAAATTGATGAATCTCAGTTTACACTTGTATAGATTCTAATTAGAATTTGTGTATTTTGATAAAATTTGTTGGAAATGAGATAACATTTTCTTCGTAATCGCATTGCTTTTAAAATTTTTACTTTAATAGGAGGTACTTAATCAGTAAATTAAAAATGCGTAATCACGGTTCTCATTAATAAAATTAAAGTTAAAAAATGGCGTGTTTTAGTTTTTTGGTGAAATTTGTTTTATAAACATTTTTGTATCTAAATGAATATCTGGCGTGCTTCTTAAAGTGATGTTGCAAATGAACAGTTTCCCTTCCTTGTTTTTTTTTTTGATTTTACGGCCGTAAACGTTGCGGTCATAATGAACTGTGAATATCAACTACCTAACATTTATGTACAAGATTCTTAGCTATATAAGACGGTAATGTTTTCTTGTTAGACTTTGCAATATGTAAATTAACTTTTGCAAATTTTAACAGATCCCGGGGTCTTCATATATTTTCGTCGTATTTTTCGGTCATTAATTAAGTTGATAGATTTACAAGGTTTTATACTTGCATAATTATCAAAATTAGTATTCTGCGATGACTTCCACCTAAATACAAAGTTGTTAACGTAACCCCAAATGGCTGAACAATAATGAAAAAGCAGACAATTAAGTGCTTAGAATTATAATGTAATTTAATTGCATTAAGTTAATTTGTCACAAAAGTCAACATTTTTACAGAAAGTTATTTAGATGTTGATCTACAGAGGAGCTTAATTTACCAGCTCCAATTATATAAGCTCAAAGGCAGCTGTTTTAATTAAATTAACGAACAAGTAATTATTATATAATTAAAGTAGTAAATTGAAATAGTTAGAACACGTTAAGATTCCAAACTTTAAAAAATACTTTCGGCCATTTACATAAAAGCCGGATGTGAAAATCAGCCATGATGTATTTTTAGATTTTAGATTAGAACTTGGACAAGCCCGATTTTTAAAACTAACCAATCGCTGTATAGTTTTGCAGGAAGTAAACTATTACACCTATACATTAACTAACTTCCTTCTTCGTATTTAACCCTTGCGTTCGGTTATATGCTTCGTGGTAGGTCATGAAAACTTAACCGTGACATAATTGTAAAGTTCTGGTTCGATACACCCCATTGTACAATGAAATGGCATATACTTAGTCTGTTTAAACCCATATTACGCTCCTTTTTTTCAGGAAGAAGATGTTTTAACTCTGAATAAAAATGTATTATTAACAAACATTACTTTAATTAGTATTTCTGCTGTGCGACTTAATTAAGTGTTTTGTTTTGGTAAAAATTATGCGATGAAAATTCTAAAAGTGTATGATAGAACCAAAAGTATATAGAATAGACTTTATAAATAAAATTCCAATTGCATTAAACCAAAAGATTTCACACTTTAGCCATTAATTTAATCAGTGTAAATGTTTTCAGTTTGGTATTCTTATAACCATTATTGTTTGTTTCTTTTTCTTTAGTAACTTAACTTTGTTAATTAAAAGTAATATGAAACATTCGACTTTTATTTTAGATTGCGCTTAATGTTAATTGGTTGGAGCTTTTGTTTTACATTGCATTGCTGGTGTGGTACCAGATAACAGAAACGTCTATTAACACAATTTAAATGAACGGAAGAGACTCCCAAAAAGTGCACTATAATTTTATTCGACGAATAAGATTTTTTCAAAAAAAAACATCGTTAGATAATTCAAAAGAAATTAAATTATTCTATCATAGGTACTGA
>JALBCR010002013.1:0-66218 GCA_030710515.1 Abscondita cerata
TGTAATTTTGAAAAAAACAAAAACAAAAAAAATTATTTATAATTAATTGTTGACATGATAGCAAGAGCTTCCATTTTTAATACTTTAATACTAACAAGTTTATTTTCAGTTTCGCTTTCAAACAATTTTGTAATTAGTTAGATACGGGTTCTTTCTAAAGTGAATTTGCTTTCTAAGCTCACTACGTTTACGATTTAGCTCGGAATTAAATAGATTAGGAATGACTGCTGGAAAAGACCACAATATTTGCAAGTTAAATTGTGCTTCTTTTTATTAAAGGAACTTTAAATATTAGTCATTAACAATAATTACATTAATTTGTTCTCAACGTTTTCTTGTATAATATTTCAACAATGTTTTTAGCAGCAATTTATATACAAAGGATGTGTGTACTTTATTAATTTTATTATTATCTTCAACAGGAAAACTGCTGTCTAATTAGTCTAGGTTTTACTAATATTACATCATCAAATTTTGCTTAAGTTCTTACATTGTTTTGCTTAGCAAGAATCGAATGTTCCACATAGTTCGAGTTCAGTTTTCGTCGCTAACAAAGGAGCACTTTAGAAATTCATATTTGATGTTGAACTGCTTAACAATGTTTATATGTTGTTATTAAAATTCGGTACTTTTACGAGAGAGTTTATCTTATTATGTATAGAATATAAGTACTTATTGTTTTGGGATTTTGAATAAAACTTAAATTTAATTGACGGCCTCATCTTGCAATTATGAACTTACATTTGAGGTTTCCCACTCCAGAAGAGTCCCAAAAGCACAAAACAGCTGTCGAGTGATTCTTTGTATTTGTATGCGTATTTTGTGAATTTACAGCAACCGATTTGATATACTTATTTTTAACCAACGCATAGTTGGCGTTAATAATAGAAGAATATATTTTTTGCAAGTTCTTTACTTATTTGTTGCGAAAGCTTTATCGAGCCTAATTGGAACTAATAAAACAATTTACGTTTTTTATGAATTATCACGATCCTTGTTTTTCAAATACAGACCTGCTTTTTTTTATTCTATAATTTTGTAGTTTTTAAAAATTCGGTAATTTAGAGTAGTTATACCGAAGAAGTCATTATGTGATAATGAAATAAAGAAATAAAGGTTACATTCATCCTGCATTCAAAAAACTTAAATATTTTTTTCTGAATTATTTTTATTTTTTATCCTTTCGTGGTGTTATTTAATAGGGAGAAATTACATGTTTTGAAAGAGCCAGAATAACACCCTTATATGCAATTGAATTAACATTATTTTTCGTATTCTACAATGTAGGTTTTGAGTAATGAATTATTTAAATTAAACTCCCTAAATTCATGGATTACTTGGTTTTTTAAATGGCCTCACCTACGTTTTTATGTGCCGTTGAAAGTAGAATCTCATAAGATTTCTAATGATAAAATTGTAGGTATCTAACTCTTACGGATTTTTTGCGAATTTTATCATTAGAATGCTTATGAAATTCCACTTTCAACGGCACATAAAAGAGTAGGTGGTGCTATTCGCAAGTTATGCGTGCATACGAGTGAACGCGTTGTAGCTGCTGTGACGAATTAATTTAAAAATATATCTTTGAGTGAACAAGTTTCTCTAATAAATCTATCGGACATTTAAAAAGTGTTGTGATAATTAAAAGAGTTTAACACAATGGGTTTAACTCGTGAAAATAAGACCGAAATTAAAGAAATCATTAAAGAATCCATTATGTCTCTACTAAGTGACGAGCAGTACATGTCTAAAATAACTGAAAATGTGATAAACAAATTCAACTCTAAGTTTGAATCTCTTGAAAAAGAATGTGAAGAAAAAATTAATAAAATCAGAAGCATGTACGATGAAAAACTCGATAGCTTAGAGCAATACGGTAGACGTAACAATCTTCGTATTTTGGATTGACAGAAGAAAACAACGAAAATTTAGAAGAGAAAATAATCTCAGTATGTAAAGATAAGTTGGATATTATTCTTCCACCAAGCTCCATAGATCGCTGTCACCGTATTGGTAAAAAGAGGGAAAAATACGTCCTGTATTAATCAAGTTTAATAATTTTCGACATCTCGAAAATTTATTTAATAATAAGAAAAAATTCTCTGTAACGAAAATTGTGGTAAAAGAAGACCTTACAAAAACAAGGTATGAACTTGCAGTAATAAACGATATACATTACTTTCTATTATTGTAGTACTTGGTGTTGTCTTATAAATTTATTTCATTTTTTAGTTTGCCATCATTACCTATGTTTGTTGCACATATTAATGTCCGTTCAATTTTAAGCGATTTCGATTCGTTAAAACTTCTTCTTTACAAAATTCAATATGACATTCTTGCTGTCACTGAAACTTGGCTAACTTCTGAAATTAGTAATTACGCCGTACATGTAGACGGTTATATATTTTTACGGAAAGATAGGGGTTCTAGGGGCGGTGGTGTAGGTTTCTATATATCGACCTCATTGAAATACAAAGTTTTACATACAAATTCTACAATTGAGCAAATGTGGTTATCGGTAAAACTAAATTCTGTAAGTCTAGTTATAGGTGTAGTTTATAAACCTCCATCAACTAATTGTAAATATTTTATTGATGAATTTGAAACTTCTATTACGTATGCTATGTCTATATCGCACAACGTACTATGTCTAGGAGATTTTAATATTGATCTATTAAAATCAACAAATCAATCGGTACAGTACCTTAATTGTATGACGGAAGCACTTAACCTGCACCAATTAATTGAACAACCGACAAGAATAACAGATACCACTTTCTCTCTTATCGATTTAACTTTTATTTGAGATAGATCACTTGTCGAACAATCAGGTGTAATGGAGGTTGACATATCGGATCACGATCTTGTGTTTTGCCGTTTACGTTTAAAAAAAATTAATAGTAAACATGATCCAAAATTTCACACATTTCGTAGTTTTAAGTATTTTAATCATACTGAATTCCAGCATGACTTAGAAAAAATGGAATGGCACAGATTATTCTCGATTCACGACGTCAACAATAAAGTTATATATTTTAGTGAAATGTTAAATGCTTTATTTGATCATCATGCGCCCATACTAACTGTTCGGCTGACAAAACCTTATCTACCGTGGGTCGCAGAGAACTTAAAGCTGATGATGGGTTTACGTAACAAAGCTAAATCAAAATTTAAAAAACTAAAAACCTGAACATTGGACTTACTATAAGTCTTTAAGGAACTTAACTAACTTGACATTTCAAAAGAAAAAAAAGCCCATTTTGACTACACTTTACGTTGCTCTACATCTCCTTGGGAACACTTAAGGCATTTGCAGATTTCTAAATTACGTAATAACGCCGTTCCTAGTCATCTTCAAAATGCTGATGAATTAAACAACTTTTTAGCAACAATCCTTTTCAGCTTGAACCAAATCTTGACTTAATTAACTATTATAATAATCACACTGCAAACAATATTAACAATCTATTTTATTTTAAGGCTGTTACGGTTGAGATTATAACTGAAATTATAAATAAGATTAAATCTACATCTCATGGACTTGATAGAATTAATATTGTAATGATAAAATTATGCTGTCCCTTTCTCCTAAAATATATAACTCATATAATTAATAGTTGCATAATAGAAAATATATTTCCTAATGCTTGGAAAGATTCTTTAATAATTCCTATACCAAAGTGCTCCAGTCCCAAATCATTTAATGATCTCAGACCAATTTCAATCTTACCTACGTTCTCTAAAATTCTTGAAAAGGTACTTAAGTTACAACTGCAAGATTATCTCCTAACGAACAACTTACTACCAGATTGTCAGTCAGGATTTCGTCCTGGGTACAGTACAACAACTTCCTTGCTGAGTGTCTCAGATGATGTGCTTCAATCGAGAGATTCTGGTAACCTTTCTATTTTAATTTTATTAGATTTTAGCAAAGCGTTCGATACAATTAATCACTCCATTTTACTTTCAATTTTACATTATCTTGGATTAAAACCAGAAGCTATACTACTTTTAGCGAGTTACTTAAATAATCGTACTCAACGTGTCAGCTTGGGAGAGCAAACTTTGCAATGCACAATAATACGGTCTGGAGTACCTCAAGGGTCTGTGCTTGGTCCTCTTTTATATACAATTTACACTTCAAGTTTTTATCTGCACGTTAAATATTGTAAAGTTTATATATATATGCCGATGATACACAACTGTTTTACTCGTTTACAGAAAATAATCTACAATCTGCAATGAAATCTATTAATAGTGATTTAAAAACTATTTCTTCCTTTACTGAGAAACACTGCCTGGTCTTAAATCCATCGAAATCCTCGGTTCTTTTATTCGGAAACAAGAAACACTTAGCTGCTATCAAAGATTCTGTACAATTATATTTAAACGGGTCTCTGCTTCCGACAATGGATAAAGCAAAAATTTAGGATTAATCATGGATAATACTTTTAGGTACAAAAACAGGTTTCAAAATATATTAAAACAGCATACGCTAACCTAAAGTTGCTGTATTCACATCGACATGTATTATCTAAAAGATTAAAGATCCTACTGTGTAACTCGATTGTGTTGTCTCAATTTACGTCTTGTCAACCAGTTTATGGGCCGTGTATTGATGTTTCTGACCAAAATAGAATACAAAGAGTTCAAAATGCCTGTCTTAAATACATTTTTAGCATCCGCAAATATAATCGTATCTTGCACAAACTATCTGAAGTAAATTGGTTAAATATGAAAAATCGTTACTTACTTCAAAGAATTTGTCTGTTTCACAATGTCCTCCAAAATAAAAACCTTCGTATTTATTTGAACGACTATCATTTCGAACAGACGTACACAATTTAAATATTCGAAATAGAGGACTTCTTACACCACCGGTCCATTACACTGTTTAGATTTAGTTACAATATATATATATATAAATTATATAATACTGTTCCTAAACACTTCAAGGATTTAAGTTCGTCTAGTTTTAAACGGCAAATGAAAAATTATTTACTTCAGTCAGCTGAGAAATGAATTTTCAATTTTGGGCAAAATATGTGTCACAAATTTGTTATTTTTTTTTCTTCCGTCATAATGTAATATTCCTTTTTTTTTATTGCAAACTGAAATCAATTTTTTTGTAGTATAATATGTATAAGTAGAATGTAATGTTAATTTGTTCATTATCTCTTTTAAATCAAGGTTTAAGTGGTAGATCAGATAGTGGTTATTTTTGCCACTAAGCTGAACTTCGCCTTGAGATGAATAAAGACGTTTATTATTATTATTATTATTATTTGAAAAAATCAAGTTATTCATGAATTTAGAGAGTTCAATTTAAATAATTCATTACTAAAAGCTTAACAAGATTCAAAAGGTCAACAACTAGCTTTAGTTAGCACATGTAATGCATATTAAAGCTACGAAATCGCAGATGGATAAATTCCAGGATAACTGGGTTATTTAATTTTTTGGAAAAAGTGAAATAATGCAAAAACCCTCCATTTTAGACACTATGTATAATGCATAAAGTCAGATTAGAATTTCTCAAGAAATCCAAATTTGTAATAAAAAATAAGTGGTTCTATTTAAAAAAAACATAACATAACTTTGGTATATATAACTGTAGTTAGTTTCGGTGCCCCTCCTCAAAGAAAAACCAATCATTTAAATAAAATTTACAAGAGTAGATGCTTATATCTATCGTCATGAAATCTAAGCTTTCATTAAAACATTTTGATAATAATATTTATAATTTATTTGATAATTAATAATAATAATTTCATAAAAATTGATTGTATAATTTTAAAATAAAGTGTGTAGTGAATAATCTGATGTTAGACGGGGCTAAAGAAGCTAACTAGATACCTTTTTAAATTTTAGTTTTGTTTTCAAACGGTAGAGAGTGATGTAGTTAATTGAAAATAGTATTCTATGGTACGATAGATAACCATTTGTAAATGCTTTTTATGTATTTGGTCTAGAGGTCTAGACGGTCGGCCTAGCAGTGCAATTGCTGCAGTACAAGATAAAAAAAAAATAAGGAGCGAGTTCCTATAATCAGTAAAACTGTTAATGTCTAATCGGTGCAACATTACCTAAAATAACGAAACGACTCGATACGGTAAAAATATTTTTATTTCGACTAGAACGTTTCTTTTTCTTTGTTTTACTAAACACATACAAATCTAGTAGTAATCATAGCGAGCCAACGGAGTTCACTACTCCCGGCACGTATAGATAACGATATCAATTCCGCAATCAAATTCACAATACCTTTGGACGCGCGACACTGTCCGACGCACCCAAAGCGCAATGTAAAGTTAAAGACGGCGAGTGATTATTTCGGTGCAACGGTCGCTCATACAATTAAATTATCCAACACGTATAGATTGCTTAGCGTATTTTAGAGTCAAGAAATTGCGACGAAGCACAAAGGTTGAAATTAGATCACACTACTTTAATATTTCTGGAAGCAGTTGTCGTACGTTGCAGCAATTTGAAAGAATCTTACAGGTGGGTTGATATTCTGCCCTTTATCTTAGCTCGTTCGCTTTGTTTTTGTTAGCGGAAAGGAAAAGATCTCCGACGAAAAAGACACAACAACGTTGGTACAACCAGAGAACTCACGTACTTAGCCTCTATGCCTTAACATCCGTGCGTAGAATGATAACAACCCACTACTTAGATAATGATGATATCCGTGTTTAGATTCGTACTTAGAAATCAGTGCTTTAATTGGTGTACTTAAAATCCGTGCTTTGAAACAAAACATTGTAGAATACGAAAAAAAAAACGGCCGGTCACCACGTTGTATCAGGGATGCAAGATTTCACACTTACGGTGTACGCGTAGAATAAGAAAAGAATGTCTGTCAATCTGTTCTCATTGCAACGGAAAAGATCGCCTAGAATTACCACAACCTAAAATAAATACCCTTTAATTACGTATGTCTAAGAAAACAATATAATTAATTACCTAAATGTGGTCAAATGACGGAGGGATACGCAAGCCGAGCGTCCACCATTAAAATAGCAACGGAAATGTTCAAACAGTGCATTTATTCCGACGGCCAATCAAAACCATTGAAATAAATTGGTCAAAGTAATCCCGTGTGCCACCTATTGGCGTCGAAAAAAAGTTAAAAATTACATCCTGTAAATATCGCCAATTTTTGTACGAGGTGCCGAAATAAACATAACACAACCTAAAAGAATCTCGCTCCCAATTTTCTATTCGTGCAGTTCACACGTTTATGCAGTTTGTATTTGATTTTACCAAAACAATGAAAAAACCGTACTAGTGAATCATATAAATACCGGGTTACAATTACAATTCTAATTGCTCACGGTTTGGTTACCACACTATACAGATTTATACTGATTATCTGGGGTACCTTACATAACACTTACATCACAATACAATATTTAAAGTGTACCATACAAATAAATAAATAAATTACAATTTAATTTATGACGTATTCCAAAGAACATTAACTACGGTAAAGAAGCGACACTACGTCAATTTTTTATATAAAACGTGAAATACTTATGAATGACCTGGCGCCAATTTAAAACTACAAATTCAATAGCGTTCTTAAATTTTTCGATAAATAAATAAGGAAATTCTTACTTAGTACATAGAATTTTTGGCAAAATTTATATCCAAATGTTTATTTTCTTTTTCTCAAACTTGTGGGGCCTTCTGGTAAAAAGGTAAGAGTAAATCTCTGTTACTCGTTTGTTCGTTTATTTCGCAAGTTTGTCTTATTAATAATTTTAATTTGTGGTAGTAATATAAAATCTAGGTTTTAATGAGAGATGTTAATTTAAACATAGAGATCAAGTTTTTTTTGCCGACTAATACTTTATAGCCTTGAAAAAGGTCAGACCAACTAACTGAGACGTATTTAAAGTACATGAAGTTATAATTTGACCCTTTACTTCTACTCCTACCAGAAGGCCCCGCAAGTTTGGAAAAAAAATAAACATTAACATCCAGCAAGAGTTTAAATTTAATTTATATCCAACGTTATATTATCAACTTTTGAAATCTGAAACTATCTAATTCCAAAGGTATCTTCACGTATTTATCGTAAAATTCAAGAACGCCACTGAATTTGTAATTTCAAAATAACCAAACGTCATATGGAAAATTGACAAGGGTCGCTTCACCGTAGGTAATATTCTTTGATATTATTTTTAAAAAATTTAAAGTTTGAAACAATTTTTCGAATTTTAAGTAAGCAACACCTTTTGCCATTAGTATTTATCTTAAACCAACGCATAAAATAAATAGTAATTTATGATACAATTGTGTGAAGTAAGGATTTTATGTACGACTTGCGAAGTTTAAAACACGAGCCGCAGGTGAGACGTGTACGTCAGAATTAATTTTTGTAAATAGAAACAGTTACTACAATAGAGAAACACTTTTACTTGTTTATATTTTGAGTGTTGGTTGCCAGGCATCCTTGATAACAAATATCGTTAAATAATAAGAGTCACATTTAAATTACGTTGTGCTTTTACACGATTTCATTGTTTGCTCACAATTTATTTGAAGGTATCATTTCGCACACAAAACCAGAGTTTGTACGTTGTAGAAATAATTAAAGTAAAGTTATAACTTAGCGTAGTATAAACTTGAAGATTACAAATGGCGCGCATCAAATAAGTTGTGTAGAACGTGAGAATCTGAACACACACACACACACACCCGCACACACACACACACACACACCTAAAACTTTGTTGAGTAGAGATGCAAACTTGATTACTATTTAGGTAATTTTCTTCATTTTCTCGTCTCGTGTGGGTTGTCATAACTGTTATGAGAATCAATCACGCACCCCGCTTATGACTGTTAGTCGCAATGTCAGCTCCCCTTAGCAACGTATTGAAAATCTCGTACAAATCGTTTTAATTGTTTTAAACCTTTAGCTAAGAAATGTCAATTTCACTAAGGAAAACTTGAGAAAACGGAACCGTCGTTTCAGAACCTTTTATAAAGTCGGTATCCCACCGTCAATATTTTCATATTTTTTTTTATGAAAATGACGACTGGATGCAATAGAAAGTAGTTATTTGTATCACGAGTCTAAGCACTCGCAATAACAGTTTCTGGCTACGTGATACACACGATTTTGTGGGCTGACAAAAAATTGTTCAATTTTTTGAAACTTAAATTTTCAAATACTACTATATGCCAAAATATTTTTGATTGGTAATGCCATTTGGCAGCTGTCAACACGTTGTCATATATTAAAATACGTATTTTTTTTTGTAATGTTTGTGTTTAAAAGGCCTATAAAATCCTTCAAAATAAAATGTACAAGAGTACTGCAGCGTATTATTTACGTATTTCAGCATGATGATTGTACTGATTTCAGTGTCATGAGTATAATGTGATTCAGTGGCGGCTTGTCCATATGGTCATTTGGTCAATGACCTCCCAAAAATTTTTACAATATATAAAAAAATATTCATTATTACGTGTTTTATTAAAATAGGTAATTAAGTCGCAAGTACAATAACTTAAAATTTATCGGCCGTCGTTCGTAATTCATCCCTTCAACCTTGGGCTGGCGGTGCGAATTGTCCTCATTGAATTAGATCTACCCGGAAAAACTCGAAAAACGTGCAGCGCCCGAATAAACGCGAACGTCCGAAACAATAATCAACTTTGGGTCATGAGCCGGATCCCGCAGTTTACGTTGACTTCGTATAGTGTGTACAACTACGCTCGATTTTTGATTCGATTTTTTGCGTGTTTTAAATCAGTTTAAGAATTTATATTGATATTTTTACTGTTGTTGTGTTGTTTTGTAAAAATACTATTTTTGAATCGCGTGTGCATGCGCTATAATAGAAAATGTCGGTGGTGCAGAAAATTAAACAACTAAAAAGTGCTAACAAACTTAATTTTACAAAATTAGTTGAGTTCAAGGCAAATGGTCGTCCTTTGCCAGAACTAAGTTTACGACAGACTAGCAAAGACAAAAATAAAGATGTTTATCGAAACTTTCGCAAGGTAATGTACGATTTAGCTAACTGGATATGTGGTTGTGAAGTATCAAATGTATTTTACTGTTTTGTTTGTTTATTATTTGCTAAAGACTTGTCAGACTCGCTATAGTCCAAATTCGGTGTCAGAGATTTAAAACATTTAAAAGAGGAAATAAAACATGTTTCGTCTGCAGAACACATGAAATGCTCGGTAAATTTTGCAACCGTAGGAAATGTTGATATTCGTACACAGCTAGACAATGCTTACAGAAAATCCCTTAGAGATTTTAATGAGAATGTTTCGAAAAATCGCTATATTTTGAACAAAATTGTAGATTGTATAAAATTTCGGGGTGCATTTGAGATATTTATATTGTTTTTAAGTATGTCTATTTATTAAATTAATTTTTGACCTCCCAGTATGATTGACCACGAGCCGCCACTGGTGATAATGCCAACATTTAGTAACTTTTTTGCCGGCCTAGACCAAGAAAAGGGGTGTTTCTGATCGCTTTCGAGTGATACAAAATCAGGAATTATGGACGCAGGACAAAAAAATATTTTTATCAAAATTTATGATTGTTACACCGTGTAAACGTGCACCTTTGATGCCCAAAAATTACAATTGAAAATTGTAATTTTGGAATAAAAGGGCTCGTACAAAATTTATACTTAGCCGCGGGTTTAGCTTCAGTCGAAGAATAATGTCGAAATAATATACATATATTGATATACAGGGTCTCTCACGGCAGGCATTCGTTAGAAGTTTTTGTAGTTAGAAACCACATGTAATTCTGAAATTTTATACTTAAAGGTTACTCAAAATTTGCTTTAATTTCAAAATATTTTCAAGGTCATACCGGAACTTGCCATCAACTTCCTTATTTTGAATAGAACACCCAGTATGTTATTCGATTTTTGGATTCCTGAAAAAATTTCAAGATGAGTTTTGCCAGGTTTCCCTATACCTATTTCTAATCGTTTCTTAGATAACTTGATTTTCTTAAAAATTTTGAAATATATAACCCTATAAATCAAAGGACAATTGCATAATTTTCAAAGTTGAAGAATTTCGTTTTTTCAAATGGGATGATTGGATTTTATTTTATTCTGCATCGATTCGCTATAGGTTTCCCTATGCCTATCTCCAATGGTTTTCTCGTTAATTCATATTTTTCATCAAGAACAGATTAAACTCTGAAAGTTCTACATAGTAAGCTTACTTCGACAGGAATAATTGCAACAATGTCGATTTCGTGTCAATGCAGTGTCACCTCGCAGATTCGTGAATGGAGAATATTGATGAATATTCCAATAACGATTTGTTAAATTTGTTTTATACACATGGTGAATGTGGACGGATTGTCAGACGGACGTGCAGATTATTTAATGAACGATACCCAGACCTGCCAGAAATGACTCCCGGGAAATTCGCGATAATCCAAACTCGATTCTTGGCAAGTGGGAGTGTGAGGGCAACTAGAAATCACCCAAAGCCCGTGATTGATAATGAAGATAACGAGGTGAATGTGTTGGCTACTTTTCAAGTTTATCCACGAAGTTCACTTGAAACAGCAGTATTGGACTTGGGTATCTCGAGACCATCGATCCACAGAATATTAAGGAAACACAAAATGCATCCTTTTTCCAAAATAACTGTCCAGGGGTTACGTTCTGGTGATGAGGCAACACGAGTCGACTTTTGTGAGTTCACGTGTATCAAAATGACTGAAGATCCAAGATTTCTTCATAAGATTATTTGGACTGATGAATCAAAATTCAGCAGCCAAAGAATTATAAATCGCCATAATAATCACCATTGGACACAAGATAATTCACGGGTCATCAGGGAACGCAATCACCAAGATCGCTTGTTTCAATGTCTATTGTTTAGTAATGGATAATAGAGTGGCTTATTATGTGTACAATTAGAATTTGAATGGGGCTAAATATCTGGAGATACTACGAGTGTTTGTAAGCGATTTCCTGAATACTTTACCTGCAAGTGATAGAACGAATAGTTGGTATCAGTTGGATGGTGCTCCAGCACATTCAACTATAGCTGTACACCAGCAGTTAACCGTGATGATCACCCGATTTGACGCCTTTGGATTTTTAGCTATGGGGCCGCATAAAGGAACTAGTGTACTCTACGCCTGTACAAACTAGACAGGATTTATTGAACGGTGTTCATACTGCGTTTAATAATCTAAGACCAGAAGAAGTTAGGAGGTCCGTTTTGCGAGGAGTACATGGCAGAATCATACAGTTTTTAAATCAAAACGGAGGTCATATGGCACAATTATTATGAATTTACATCATACAATCGTTCATGATCATAGGTCATTCATTCGTTATTTCCTATCATGTTAATTTTTTTATGTTTCAAATTTGTTGTTACGTTCTGAGTTTCTTTGTGCTTGTTTTGTTTACATTTACTAATTAAAACAATTTCTTGCAGTTTCAGTCATGTTTATTTTCCTTCGAAAGACAAACGGTACGTACTTTCATTCTGAAAAATCACACCAAAATCGAAAAAAAAGGAAAACCGTTGGAGATAGGCATAGGGAAACCTATAGCGAATCGATGCAGAATGAAATTCTGCATCCGATCATCCAATGAATACAGGGTGTCCTATTTGAAAAAACAAAATTCTTCAACTTTGAAAATTATGCAATTGTCCATTGATTTACGGATGCCCTGTATGCGATAAATTTATTGTCGATGCGGATTCCTAAATTTGAATTCCTGTGCTACCCTTTAACTCGACGCGCTCACCTGCAGTCAAAATTGGGTAACCGACGCGGTGTTGAAAATAGGGTTACATATTTCAAAATTTTTAAGAAAATCAAGTTATCTAAGAAACGATTGGAAATAGGTATAGGGAAACCTGACAAAACTCTTTTTGAAATTTTTTAGGAATCCAAAAATTGAATAATATATTGGGTGTTCTATTCAAAATAAGGAAGTTGATGGCGAGTTCCGGTATAACCGGAATTGGTATGACCTTGAAAATATTTTGAAAAAACTTCTAACGAACGCCTGCCGTGAGAAACCCTGCTTCCAAAAAAAATTGCAACACCTAGAAGTTCTTGAACGATTTTAATGAAATTTTCAGGAAACGTCTATTTTCATTAAACAAAGTGATGCTTAAAATTTAAAAAACAAAAGAATATAAGCTTAAAAGTTTTTTCAATAATGAGTTGCTCCGCCACTATTTGTAATGCACTCATCTAGACGGCTTGGCATGCTATCAATCAAGTGATCTATAGCTGCTTGTGGTATATCATCCCAAGCTTTTTGAATCCGTTGCTGAAGATAGTGTAAATTATATGGAGAGTGCGGTAAATTACCCAGTCGCCTACCAAACACATCCCATACATGTTCAATTGGCGACAAATCAGGCGACCGAGCAGGCCATGGGAGGACGGCAATGTTAGATTCTTCCAAAAACCGTGTTGTAGCCCTTGCCGTATGAGGGCGCGCGCATTATCCTGCTGGAAAATGGGATTTTGCAGCCCCTGAAGATATGAAAGGCCAACTGGTTGTAGCATAACATATTGCAACCCCATATCATAACTCCTTGAGTGAGGGCTGTGTTGCGTCCCACAAAATGTTGGATTTTACGTCCTCCACGCATCCATCTGACCCTCCTACGACCATCGTGGGCCCACAAGCAAAATCGGGACTCGTCACTAAACACAATTTGATGCCATTCTTGCGCCCAATTAACCCTTTCGTTGCTCCACTCTAGTCTGCGTAGACGGTGAAGTGGTGTAAGAGGAAGACATAAAAATGGACGATGACATTGACATTCTAAGTCCTGTACCTCTCATCCAATCATTTGCAATTGATCGAGTTGTTGAAAATCTATCTCTTGTGGCCAAAACTCTTAAGCGACGGTTTTCGCGATCTGTAGTCCTTCGAAGACGTCCAGATCCACGGCGACAATGTTGAACCCCTTCCTCGGACCATTTGGACCAACATCTCAATACTGATGAAACATTTTGCTTTACACGACGAGCAATTTCTCTTAGCGAAAGTCCGGCCTCTCTCATACCAATAAAACGGCCACGTTCAAAATCACTTAATTGGACAAAATGTTGATGTTGACGTACTCTCGGCATTGTTTTCAAGTTCAAATTTGCAAACTTGACAGTTACTAAATGGTCTAATAGTTCAAATTTATTGTTACTATGTGCTATAGAGACAACAGGCAAAAAAACAAAAACTACTGGCTAGATTTTATTCAAATTTTAATCATCACTTTGTTTAATGAAAAATGACGTTTTCTGAATATTTCATTAAAATCGTTTGACAACTTCTAGGTGTTGCAATTTTTCTGGAAGTCAGTATATTTACAAGTTCTGTAAATCAATTTTACAGTAATTATTTACATGCGATGATAATATATATATAAAATGATTTAACTCGTACGCTTGAAATCTCCCGGCAGAATGTGGCTTTAGCGAAAACACGGCAGTGACCTTGTCCTCGGTTTGACGTTTTTTTTTGCGTACGGACGGCGGGTTAATATTTACACGTGGTACCCTTTCATGTTTGAATCGGTTGGCGTCTCAGTGCTGGTGATGCGGAGGGTTGTTCCTAACGGTCGGGGTTTTCGGATTTCTGTAACTGGTTAGTTAGGTTATACATTAACGGCGGTGATTTAAGACCACATTATTCATGTCTCGCTTTCTAAGGAACAAGTAACGGAGTTTAAGAATACGGCATTATAAATGACGAAAGTCCGTCGTAAGTCACTCTGGATACCCTATAGTCATCCGAGTACCATGAAGCCTTGTATGCGAGCAGTTTATGCACGAGAAGTTATACCTTCGGTTTCGGTGGTAACCTGACTGCGGTTGTAATTAAAGTAAGCGGAGTAGTCTTGACACACCCTTTGCCAGTGCTACCGAGTGAATCAGCCGCACTGTAGGGGTTCGGTGATAAGTATGCAATAGCTGTAAGAAACGGATTAATAACGATAGTATTATAGGTGGATTTTAAACAGTTAAAACAGTTTTGCCAAACCCGTATCAAATGCCAATCAGCAGTGAAAGTGGGCTTTGGAAATACGATTAGTCAAAAAACTGAGACCTATGTCTAGCCGAGACGAATCCAATCACCTGATACAGACTAGGATCGCAGTTTAGAAGTGAGAAGAATGCGGACAGTATATAGTAAAGTAAAGACTGAGTGCGGTTATTTAGACCGGATTCGGACGGTTGTTAAGGAACTCGGTGTTTTCATGGAGTAGTAATGGAATAATAATAATTGTTTCGGCACCGTGCTTGCTATTATAAAGGAGACGTTATCACCAACTGAAGAATGGGCAAACTTTATACGGAGGGTGACGCTAAGTGGGCGGTTTCGAATGACGATTGAAATTTAAGTTGCCAGATAATTCTTATCTTGGCGGCAAATTTATAATAATCAATTGTCGGTTTTTTACAACGGGTTGCATAAATTGCTTTCCGTTCATTAGTTATTTAAATTGGCGGCATTTTGTCACAAGTCCTCTAAATAAGTCTTTAAGGTCGAGGTCGGATTTTAAATGCAAGTCAATGACGAGCATTTAACCGACCAAGCTCTTAAAGATTGCTAGAGGACGCATTGCATAAAACTTTTTTGTAATAACAGAGATTTACCCTTGCGTGATAATCAAAATGTCAAAATGTAATAAATGACACTGATTGTCATAAATTAAACCAACTGTCTGTTTTGGGTGAAAAATTGTTTTAACGGTCGTTGCTAACCTGCTCAATGTTTTTACCTACGTTTTTGAGTTCTTATTTGTATTTATGATTCTCTCATAAATAGTTACTTAGGATCATGTCCGTTCCTAAAGTTCATTCACGATAACAACAGGATGACGTCACGAAACAGTTTGCTACAGGGTTGTCATGTTTGAATATAACTTTCCTTTTCTACTACCTACACTTCTAATTACATTAAAAATCATAACTTTTTTTCTTGTCAAACCGACCAAAAATTGTACAATAAGCATAATTATGTTAAATCTGGCAAAAAAATTACCTATAAAACTATATACACAACAACTAATACAAACTACAAAAAAGAATATTGCAACATCGTAATATTTTATCAACTTAACATACGTAAAGTAACTTTAATATTATAAAAATAACTAATACCACTAATGATATGACCCATTCTGAAACTTAACCTGCAAACCACAACAGCGCACGCTTTTCTCAAAAACCAATCTAAACGTCGCGTCGTTTAGCCCAACATAAATACAAACGTTTCGATTTATATTTTATATTTAACGTAACGTTACATAAATATTCAATTTTGACAAGTTTGTCAAAATTTACATAGCACACTATCAATAATGTTTTGATCAAAATTGATCACATAAAATAAAAGGAACCAACTAACCAACAGAAATCTGTTTGAGTTACACCTACTCAAAATCAACGAAGCGTAATTTCGACGTGAATGTGTAAACCACTTATTTATTTATTTTTTTCCGTAATTTTATCAGTTAAAGTATTTTGTTGTTACCTTTTGAACTTAGCTTGTTTTACTATTAATTTGATTCAGTTCATATTACATTTATTTACTAATTTTTGTTTTGTTAAATTAAAAAATAAAAACCGTAAAACCATTCTTTTAATTTTATTTTTAAATGATTCTAGGAAGGAACTTTTTTCAACTGAGCAAACTGAAGGTAAAATCATTCAGGGTACAATTCACAATTCTTGCGCTACTAGAAAAAAGTCAAGGTACTGGGGATAGAATTTACTATTATGACGAATGCAGTTGATATTTTTGAAAGGACGTTGATATAGAACTTTACTTACAAATTGGTTTTAAATAAGTTTATGGTTTATTTCGAATCATCTTGTATTTTGTATTTATTTGGGAAAACATTAAATCATCTTAAGATAATGATGAAAGACATGAAATTCATATATGCTACGAAATATGATAAACTATACTAAAAACTTATGAAAGAAAAGTTTATTTAAATTCACTTAGGTACATTTTATTTTAATTACTTTCTTACAAAATGCATTTTTGCGATTTTTAAATTAGTATGTACCTCAACTCTAAAGTTCTTTTTCATGATTAACATGTTTTGTTTGTCATAAAAAAATCAAACTTTTGTGCCTGGATACATAAATAACTATTTTTGCAGGATCTTAATTAGTAATCGCATGACCATTGTTTAACAATGTTTTCTATGAATTACTTATAACAAAACTGTTTACAACTTTTTAACAGTTAAGATGAGTCAAATCGTTTTTTTTTTGAGTAATTTCTGTGGAACAAAACCATACTTCTTTGTTATTGTTCTCCGATTTAAAAATATTTATTTTTAAAGTATTCTAATATTTAAATTTTAATTTATTCTCTTTTAATGTTTTTAAGCTGAAGTAATTGTTTTTGTATACACATTTATTTAAAAACGTTTGTTTGTTTTCGTGCTATAAATATATTCTGAATCAAAATTTGTAAAAAATATTTTCGTTAAATAACAAAATATTAATGCATATGTTATAAAACCGTTATTGATATCTGTCTTAAATACAAAAACGGGAGAAGTTTACATTTTGCATAAAGTAAGAAGGATAAAAGCGTTACCTCTCTTCTAAGTTATGTGAATAATGAAAATATATCTGCAAAATTTGTTATGTTCACAAGGTTTTAAAAATCGATGTAATACAGACTTTAATTACAACACCTGTAATATCAATTAAGTACAATTTTATGGTTTTGGTAATATAAATAGCATTAAGCTAATTTTCAATACGACCACAAAACTATAATTGAAAAGTAATAATGCGGGAGGTTGCATATTTTTGTTTATGATATCGGTTAATAACGGTAAACAATAAATTTAATATAATCCTATTCGGTTCCATTTTTTTTAATTTATTTATTTTATTTTAATTATTGTATTTAAAGGCTAACGGCTTATTACAATTGGTTGGCGCCAAATTAACCATTATTATGTTGCAACTAAACTAGGATTATATATTTATTTATTGTAATTGTTATTATTGTAGTAAAAAAAGAAAAATAAATCTTTTATTTATTAAAAATAAAAGTCTTAATTTTTAACGGCTTATCTACAAAATAATAAATGTCGTTTAATTGTTACATAGTTTTTATGTTAAGCAACTTTTCACAGATATTCTGAGCAGTTACATATTGTGCTTCGGTAGCGGGTAGATACTCATCTATGATCCCGATAGATGACAGATCTATTCAGGAAGGCGTCCCTGCCCACGCGAGCCTTGGTTTATCTCCCAAGTCCATACAGGGGAAACCATTGTCCCACCCCCAAACTTCTCCTTCTACCATCATCCTACCATCACTTCCCTACTACCATCCCCACTCACCAACCCGTCTGGCCAGCGTGGTGAGTTATGGCTAAATACCCCCCTCTATCGACCGAGTGATTACCGGTATAAGTAATCCCCTCTTGTCAGCCAACAGCTTCGGGTGGATGGTCTGACAAGAGTAAGGGCACCCTATTGTCCTGGGGTTGAGAAATCGGCCCCAAAGGCGTATGAATTACAATCAAGTAACCAACGGCATAAGGATGAGGAAGAATTTTGAACAAACCACCTCATTAAAGATCCAGAATGGATAAGTCCTAATAGAATCATCATGGCAAAGCTCATAACAAAACAAGTCCGGAATAGTTCCTCGATTGGATCTCCGGGAGGAAATGTTTTGAGCAGTGTAATGAAAGTGAACAGAGAAATAAGGATCGGTACTTGGAACGTTAAAACGATGGCACAAGCTGGAAATATCAACAACGCAACAAAGGAAATGAGAAGAATAAAAGTTAACATCATGGGAATCAGTGAGATGAGGTGGCCGGGAGAAGGTTCGATAGATGTGGACGAACACAGAGCGTATTATGCAGGAACACAAGACGGCAAGTTTCTGAATGGTGTAGGCATTATTGTCACCAAAGAGGTAGCGCGGAGTGTCATAAACTTTGTCCCATTCTCAGAAAGAGTCCTTCTAATACAGATTAGCGCCCGACCAGTAAATCTAAACATCATCCAGATTTATGCCCCTACTGCAGATAAGGATGAAAGGGAAGTTGAAGAATTATACAGGAATGTCGCCCAATTACTTGAAAAACTACCCAAACAAGAAGTTAACATCATCATAAGGGACTTTAATGCAAAGTTGGGAGCTGGAGAAAAAACCGAGCTCATCGGGTCTTTCGGTTTGGGAGAGAGGAATGAGAGAGGAGATATGAAGATTCTTCTTTGTGATGCCTTAGTATTATCCCATTTTAATTACTGCGATGCAATTTATGATTCTTGCATTACAGATGGTACGAAGGTAAGAATTCAACGTGCACAGAATTCGTGTCTCAGATTTATCTTTAATATTCGTAAGTTCCAACGCATCACACATAAGTTACGTGAAGCTAACTGGCTCAACATGTCCAATAGACGTACATTACATACAACTGTCTTTTTTTTTCAAAATAATACGATATAAAAGTCCTCCTTACCTTTTCAATAAGCTGTCATTTAGAAAGGACCAACATAGTGTAAATATAAGATCTAAACAGATGTTGACTGCTCCTTTTCACAAAACATCACTCTTTAGAAGATCTTTTTCTTATAACATTGTAAAATGTTATAATAAAATACCAGAGTCTTTAAAAAATTATCATTAGCACAATTCAAAAAGAATTTAAACACATACTATTCCTTAATTAATTTTTATCATTTAATTTCTTGGGTATTAGAAGATCTGATGTCGAACTTTGATGTATTAATATATACTTCTTTTTCTCTTATTATTCTTTTGTTTTTTATTAAATTTATTTTTATTTTCTTTTTAATTTTTGTTTATATACTACTTTTTTACTTGTATTCCGCTAGTATAATATTATAACAAAATAATTAATTTTATCTGGGCCTGGTGGGAGACCAGTTAATTAGTAAGTATATACTACTTAACTGAACTAGGTCCGTTTTCCTAGCTGTATAAACTACATGTAAAAAAAGAAATACATTGTTTTTTTTTGTTTTGAGGAAATAAATGTACTTATTATTATTATTATATGCTCGAGAAATTTACAGACGAACACGGCCTTGTAGTCCTCAACACACAGTTCAAACAACCACCGCGGCGATTATACACATGGAGATCGCCCTCGATAAACCTGGGAGAATAACCAGAAATCAAATAGGACTACGTACTAATCAACAAGCGGTACAGAAACAGCTGCTTAAGTATGAGAACCTTCCCGAGTAGATATGCGATACCGACCACGTGCCAGTCATCGGAAAATTCAAAGTGGTTATGAAGAAGATAAAGAAAACTGTTCCATTAAAAGTTAACCTAAGACAGCTAAAAACGAGAAGATCAAAGAATGTATAAAGAAAGAGCTGAATGCAGCAATGGCAGGAACAACAGAAGATAGCTCAGTAGAAGAACACTTGAATCACCTGAAAAGTAAAGTGGAACACATTAAGCAAACTATTCTGAAGGAAGACGGACAAAGAGTAAAGAAGAAAACCTGGATGACAGATTACATATTAAACCTAATGGAAGAGAGAAGATTGAACAAGAATAACACCATAGAATACAAAAAGGATAAACAACATCATAAGGAACAAAATACGATTAGCTAAAGAAAAGGAACAGAGGGAGAACTGTGAGGAGATAGAGGCACTGCAGTTAAAATATGACTACTTTAACGTCCACCGGAAGGTGAAGGAAGTCACTGGACAAAGAAGGAATACAAACTTCGGGAAGCTAGTTGACGCTAACGGGAACATAATTGTAGACATGGAAGAGAAGAAGAAGACGTGGACTAGGTACATAGAACACCTCTTTGAAGATAATAGAGAGAACCCCCAGATCCCGGGAGTAACACAGAGAGGGGCCAGAAATAATGGAAAGCAGAAGTGAGGGCAGCTATAGAGCAGAGCAAAGAAGGAAAAGCAGCAGGACCTGACAACATCCAGACAGAGTTCCTGAAACTTCTAGACGAAAATGGATTGAGGAAGATCACCAAACTTTTCAACAACATCTACAAATCAGGTAAAATACCACAAGAATGGCTAGTCTCAGAATTCATTGCACTGCCAAAGAAACAAGGCGCAAAACGATGTGAAGAGTATCGAACGATAAGTCTGATGAGCCACCTGCTGAAAACCTTTCTCAAAGTCATCCATAAAAGAATATATAACCGATGCGAGAACCTAATCTCCCGAAACCAGTTTGGGTTCGTCAATGCGATGGGAACCAGAGAAGCACTCTTTGCTGTCCAAGTCCTTGTCCAGAGATGCAGAGACGTTAACCGTGACGTTTACTGTTGTTTAATTGACTACGCCAAAGCATTTGACCGGGTTCAACATGGCAAAATGATGGAAATACTAAAGAAGACAAGGATCGATACCAATGACCTGAATGTCATAAGTAGCTTGTACTGGGGCCAGTCGGCAACAATGAGAGTCGACGGAGAAACAACTGAGGCCGTCAAAATAATGCGAGGAGTGAGGCAGGGCTGTGTACTCTCACCCCTGCTATTCAACATCTACTCCGAACAGATTTTTAAAGAAGCGCTCGATGACGAGGAGGAAGAAGGCATCTCAATAAATGGGAAGAAATTGAGTAATATAAGATACGCGGACGACACCATCGTGTTCGCAGATAGCCCACAAGCACTGCAACAACTTATCAACAAAATAGCAAAAGTTAGTAAGAAATATGGTTTGGACATAAACATACAAAAGACCAAAATTATGGTCATTAGCAAAAACAAGATCGACAACATCCAGCTATCCATCAACAACCAGCCAATAGAGAGAGTACCACACACCACGTACCTGGGAACACGTATAAATGAGAACTGGGACACAACTCAAGAAATCAAATCACGAATCGCCAAAGCCACAGCCGCCTTCAACAAAATGAGCAAACTCTTCAGAAGCCATGATCTTACACTGGAAACAAAAATGAGACTTCTCAGATGTTACATCTTTTCTATCCTCTTGTACGGGACAGAATCTTGGACACTCAATGAAACCACATCCAAGAAAGTAGAAGCCTTCGAAATGCGACTCTATCGAAGGATGCTGAGGATATCATGGACCGAACATATCACTAATGAAGAAGTACTAAGAAGGATGAATAAACAAAAAGAAATTATGAACACCATCAAGATCCGAAACGCAGTATCTGGGCCACATCATGAGAAACGACTCCAAGTACTCTTTACTCCAGACAATCATCCAGGGAAAAATCGATGGAAGAAGAGGTCCAGGAATGAGAAGAATATCTTGGCTGCATAACCTTAGGAAGTGGACCAGAAAAACATCAGCCGAACTCTTCCGCATTGCCGTAAACAAAGTTAGGCTTGCCATGCTGGTTACCAACATCCGTAACGGATAGGAACCACAAGAAGAAAGAAGAAGACATATTGTGCTTTTGTTAAGTATTTTTCTAGATAATTATCTCTCAGTGAGTTACATATTGGGCATTGAGCAAAAAAAAATGAAAAAAAATCTCTTGTGTTTGAAGATTACAAACTGAACAAATTTCATTTGGGTCAATTTTATAATTATTTTTATTTATATATAACGAAATTAAACGAGTATTATGTGTTAATCTTAATTTGTTTATCGGTGCATGTAAATCGAGGAGAAAGCTTGCAGCTTCACTTAGGCTGTTGTAGGTTGGGCAGTATAGTGAGCTTGTAATAGAGATCAGATCTTGTGTTTTGTAATAATTACTAAGCTCTGAGAAAAAATTATTAACACTATTTCGTATTTCTGTTTCAGTTAAGTTTTCTTTATTTAATAGTGTAAAGTAGCGTTTAAGTTGACTTACCCAGTTATATTTTATGTTGTAATTTTGAGAATTTGGAAGTATCAATAATCTGTTAAAACATAGTAAATGCCAATTATTGAATTTAAGACAAATATTATGATCCATGCATTGATCTGTATTTACGGGAAACCAGCTTGATTCTTAGGTAATTTATGATCATTTTTATTTCGTAACTATTTTTGTTATTGTGTTAACGAGAGATATTTTCTTATAATTTTCTGAAAAATTGACGTCCCCTTGTTTATGAGTTAAGCACATTTTAACACGTGTGACCATTCTGTAGGAGTTTTTTTGTAATTAAGATGTGAAAAATAGTTACCATATATTATCTGCCCTTAATAGGCACATTTTTGTAAAATTCTGTGATAACCCATCAATACCAGCCATTTTTTAATTTTTTTTAAACAATTTCTAACTCATTTGCACTTATGGCTGCGTCTAAGTCTGGATGTATTACATTACTCTCCTCAGTGAAAGTAGAGGTTTTGTCAACAGAGTAAGAGTATATTAAATATATTCGTCAAGTTGTGATATCACAATAAATCACAGTCAACTATGGTTTCTATTAAAGAAAAAAAATTATTTCATAACTCGTAAACAAATGTAGATATTTAAAATCCGTCAACGCCATTCAATTCCTCTCAAAAAAGTGTCTAAGAACTTGAATGAATACAATCACCATCAAATTTTACGATATTTTACATCGAGCAGTTGAGGCTTTCATTCCGGTTAAGTTTGTTACTGATCAAAATAATAAATTTCCGAAATGGATGAATTCTGAGTTGCGTCGTTTAATTATAAAAAAGAAGAAGGCGCACCTGATATTTAAACGCACAGGCAATTTCATTCATTATATGATTTTTTCTAAATTGAGGAGGGAGTGTAAAATTCTTGGATTAAAATTACACAATAATTATTTTTCCACCGTCGATTTAAATTTAAGAGCTAATCCTCCATATTTTTGGCAATTTGCTAATTCTAATAAATTTGATAATAGTTTGCCCAAAGTAATGCACTACTTAGAGTCAAAAGCAGATAACGGCAATGATATTGTCAATTTATTTGCTGATTATTTAAACGAGGAGAGTCGTTTAAATTTGTACCTTCACATGACTCTAAACTTATGTTATTCATTGACCCAATACAAGAGTTAAAATCTTCAATTAATAGAAGTTTACTTGAAACAGTTTCAGTAATTTGTGAGAGACCATCATTAAGTAGCTCTAACATAAAATCGGTATTATTTAGAGATGGAGGCAAATAAAACAAACCTAAAATAAAAATTAAAGTAATCTACATATACATTAACAAACATCCATAAGCTGTTCTTTCCAATGAGTTCTACCTTAATTTGCTAATTTGCTAAAATTATAAGTCCGCCACTTGCGCGGCTTCTAGATAATTCTTTAGAAACAAAGCTTTAACTTAGCTTATAATTGGACAAACAAATGTCACCACCAAAGACCATATAAGGTCTTTGTCAGTACTTACAAAAGGTTGAGTTAGCCAAGTTTCATTTAAGCAAATAAGATCGAACTCAATTAAATTTGTAAACTTATTATTTGAGAAACCTTGACAGTTCCACGATATTATTCTAAACAAAATTTTTTGAATAAGTTGTTTCCATTTTCCACAGCCACCATTTCGATTCTAGCTTGAGTAATATTTTCCTTCGATTTCTTCGAGTGATGAATCATCCTGACCGATTCTTCTGATGATTAGGATTTTAGGCGTTTCTTACTGGCTTTTTTCCTGTTGAGATACCTTCTTTGTTTGCTTCTCTATATTCTAACAGTAGGTCTTCATTTAAGTGTATTGCAGTACCTTTTAATTCAAAAACTCGTAAAAGCAAATTTTCAACATTCCTTTTGGTTTTGTTTTAGCCTATTTTATGAATTTTGATTATACCCGAGTCTTTTATGTCAATAACCAGCTTTAGTTTAACGAATTTATGATTGACTGTTGTTTATTTACCTTAAGTTCCAATTCATTGACTTTTTGATTATTACTGAGACACATATTTTTAATTGCTAAAATGATATGCTGAACAAAATTGCGTTTTTTTTGTATTAATCAGCTGAATTATTTGTAAATAATTTGTTTTTTTAAACATGTCAATTTTAGTGCTAACTCATTCACCTTGTTATACACGCGGGGACTTTAAAGAAGCCCTTTCCCGAGGCGTTTTAAAAGGTGACATTAAGTGTGGACATCCTTTAAATGTTGAGAACACTGCAGGTAAATTTTGTATCACAATACAGACGCAAAATCAGTTTCGTATTGGAACTAGTTGCAGTCCTGCTTACATATATAACGATTTTCAATATGCGAAATAATCAAAAACTTGTAGTAAACAAAGAATTATCTTTTTATTATTTTACAAAAAGAAAACTATTCCGTGCTTAGGATATAAACACAAGTAGCACCAGAGACATGAGTAGCACTTGGGTATTAAGCATTGTATAAGTTCAAAATGCAACCAATTATTTTAAACTTTAATATAAACTTTTACAACGGGTCATTTTAAGTTCTATTGTTACCTCACTACTTTTATTCCTTTTTTGTCATTACTTCACAGTATTGAACTTTCTGTTTAACTCTTTCTTCTTAATGACATTCCCTTATTCAATTTTGAAGTATTTTAGTCTATTTAAAAGAATAAAGATAATCACATCCCGCTTTCTCTTCTTTGTATAATAAATGATCCCACCCCAACATTCCGACCGTTGCAACAGTAGTTAGTAACTCTAGTAGTCTAGTAGGTAATTTGTTACTGTTACGTGATTATGGATAACGTGCCCATTCGGTCTAAACGTGGAAAACAAAAGTTTTCTTTCGATGGATACTTGTATGTGTTTGATAAAACCAGTGCGTGTCATGCAAAGGAATTTTGGAGATGTGACCAAAAAAACCAACACAATCATGATAGCTCTGCTGCAAAAGCTGAGACCACAGTAACGTCTATAAAGAAAAGAGCTGCTGAAACAATGGAATGTACTAGTCAAGTTTTAAACAACTGCATCGGTGGTTTATCTCAAGCGGCGCAGGTGATGTTACCAAGCAATCGAAGATTAAAGAAAATAGTACAGAGGAAACGCGATCAACTGCAAGCCGCTCGTGCGAATCCAAATAGTTTAGTAGAATTAAACATACCTCTGGAGTATTCTATTTACCAATACGGATCTGGTCAACAAGATGATTTTTTGTTAAGTGACAGCGGACCATCACCAAATAGAATTTTAATTTTTGGGAGAAGAACAAATTTAACAGTAAGTAAAAATTCTGATTTATTACTCTTTAATACGTTTCTTTAGTACGTATCTAATTAAACTATCTACTCTTTTGGTACGATAAACGGACAATGTGATGACATTTGTTAATCTTACATTGTATTCAATTTTTTTTACTTTAATTATTATAATTGCCTGATGAGTTGGTACCTGTAAAGAATGCGGTTATACCTATACTAAAATTGCATATAATTCTCCAAGTAGTAAAAATATAGGTCACAACATCAAGTATTTAAAAAATGCGGCTTAGTTGACAAGATTTTTATGAGCAGCAATCTACTATTTCCCCTCTCTAGCAGTGGGGGCTTGTTCATAGGGTCATTTGGTCAATGACCTCCCAAAAATTTTGACAATATATAAGAAAATATTAATTATTACGTGTTTTATTAAAATAGGTAATTTACTCGCAAAAGTCGCAAGTATTATTAACTTAAAATTTATCGGCCGTCGTTCGTAATTCATCCTCCTCAACCTTGGGCTGGCGGTGTGAATTGTCTTCATTGAATTAGATCTACCCGGAAAAACTCGAAAAACGTGCAACGCCCGAATAAACGCAAACGTCCGAAGCAATAATCAACTTTGGGTCATAAGCCGGCTTCGAATAGGGTGTACATCTACACTCGATTTTTGATTCGATTTTCGCGTGTTTTAAATCAATTTAAAAATTTATATCGATATTTTTACTGTTGTTGTGTTGTTTTGTAAAATACTATTTTTGGTTCGCGTGTGCAGTGCATGCGCTATTATAGAAAATGTCGGTAGTGCAGAAAATTAAACAATTAAAAAGGTGCTAATGAAATTAATTTTACAAAATTTGTTGAGTCCAAGGCAAATGGTCGTCCTTTGCCAGAACTAAGCTTTCGACAAACTAGCAAAGACAAAAATAAAGATGTTCATCGAAACTTTCGCAAGGTAATGTACGATTTAGCTGACTGGATATGTGGTTGTGAAGTATCAAACGTATTTGACTGTTTTGTTTGTTTATTATTTTCTAAAAACTTGTCAGACTCGCAATGGTGCAAATCCGGTGTAAGCGATTTAAAACTTTTAAAAGAGAAAATAAAAAAACATGCTTCGTCTGCAGAACACATGAAATGCTCGGTAAATTTTGCAACCGTAGGAAATGTTGATATTCGTACACAGCTAGTCAATGCTTATAGAAAATCCCTTAGAGATTTTAATGAAAAATTTTGAAAAATCGCTATATTTTGAACAAAATTGTAGATTGTATATAATTTTGCGGTGCATTTAAGTTGGCACTACGTGGCAATGATGAAACGGTCTTATCTGATAATCCAGGAGTTTTTCGAAGACTTATTGATTTTGTAGTCGAGTTTAATCCAATTTTTAAGAAGCATATGGAGTAGGCAACCGTTTTTAAAGGAACATCCAAATCGATTCAGAACGATCTAGTTGACTCGATGCTGGCTGTAGTTCAGGAACAAATAAAGCAAGAAATTAAATTAACTAAGTATGTTTGCTGTGCAAGTGGACGAAACTTTGACAGTTTTACTAAAACCAAGTGGTTTTTATAATTCGTTATATTATGTCTGGCGTTGTACACGAACGGTTTGTAAAATTTGTAAATCCTTTAGGAACCACAGCTTCACACCTTACAGATGTAATTCTTCCTGAATTAGAAAATCTTGACATTCATAAATTTCCAGAAAAACTAATTGGGCAAACTTACGATGGGGCGTCGACAATGAGCGAAAAATTAAGAGGCGTACAAAAAAAAATTAAAGAACATTACCCTGCCGCGAATTTTATACATTGTTATGTCCACCAATTCAACTTAATTTTACAAAAAGCAGCAGGTAAAGATAAAAGTGTTAAAGTTTTCTTTGCAAATTTACATGGTTTCACAACATTCTTTAGTCGATCCCCAAAACGCACAGCGGTTCTGGATAAGTTTGTAAAAGCTCGCTTACCTAGAGCAGCTCTCACGAGGTGGTATTTTAATGTACGTTGTGTGGAAACTGTGTTTGTTTATAGACATCCTGTGTTGTTTAGAAAAAATAATCCAAATAGAAGAAGATTGAAAGACGATTAATCAAGCGCTTGGTGTAAAAGGCTTTTTACAAAATGGAGATTTTATATTTTGGTTGAACTTCTTCCATCTTGTAATGCCCCATTGTGACATACTTTTTAATGAACTTCAAAAACGTGGTATAGACATTTTATCTGTAAAAAATTATATCGTCTCCTTTAAAGGTTCATTCCAAGCAGTTCGCGATCAAATTTTAAATGACCTATCCTCGGAGTTGCCTACAATTTTGTCAAATACTACTAAGCGATCACGTAAAAATGATGATTCTAAGCGTCGAGTGGCTTTGGAAGTTTGCGACATAATCCTTTCTGAAATACACCATCGGTTTAGTTTCAGTGATCAGCCAACTGTTTTATAGTGATCAGTTTGAAAATTACAAAAACAATTTTCCGGATTATATTTTAAATTTGGTTAAAAAAAACTATCCTTCTATAAATTTCTTAAAACTAAAAACTGAGGTACAAGTTGCTTATGATCGTCCTGATTTCCGCGGTAGTTCTGAGGCTGTTCCACTATTTCAACTTTTTACGAATAATAACTTGAGTGAAACGTTTTCTGAAACTGTCAATTTATTAACTTTACTGTGCACACTGCCAATGACAACTGTTGAAAGTGAGCGTGAAAGAACGAAGAATGAACCTCCAGTTTAAGACCATTTAAAGCGGAATTTAAAGGTAAAATATTTATATTTTTTTTAAGTATGCCTATTTTTTAAATTAATTTTTGTCCTCCCAGTATGATTGCACGAGCCGCCACTGCTCTCTAGAATATACATAGGATTACTACACTTCATAAGTGTGAACTTGTCACACACCATCAATAAGACTAAGTTTTCACTAATCCTTGAGTTGTAAATATGTTATCCACCAAATGAACAAAAGAATGCCTTTGCGCTTTATTCAGTCAAACACTACAGTGTGTACTCAAAAATAGGAAATATTAAAATTCCATTTGATTAAAAACATTTTTTGTATGTGTTTTGAAATAATTGTAAACTAATTCAGCAGATTTCAACTGTGCCGTTACTTACAAAAGATATTTAGATTACCTACACAAATCTTAACTTCTTCTTTATAAGTTTATCAATTCATCATCTTTACTTCTGAAATTTTATACTAAACAATAAACAAAATAACAAAAGAATAAATCTTCTACATTTGCAAAGAATAGTTCTTCTTACTGTATGTCAGTAAAGGATACTGATTTCTCCATAATTTATTAGTTATAGTTTTGTATTAATTAAAGAGGATAGGTCGGTTTTTTTGGCTTAATTTACAGAATGTTCTCATAACTTCTGATAAAATTACTTGCTGCAGTTTAAAAATTTATTCTTTATTGCTATATATTGAAAAATTTATTTTCAGATTCTTAAGGATTCGAAGTATTGGTTTGTGGATGGAACGTTTAGATCTGCGCCGCAGTTGTTTTATCAAGTATACGTAATTCTGGCAAAAAGATTTAACAGCGTGCATTTAATTGTGTATGGACTATTAACAAATAAACAACAAGCAACATATCTAACGATGTTGCAGATGCTTAAGGATTTACAACCAGAACAGAATCCCAATTACACATCATGTGATTTTGAGTTGGCTGCTATCAACTCATTCAAAGAAGCTTTTCCAAATGCTAAAATTCGGGGAAGTTTTTTTCATTTAACAAAAAACCTAAAAAAACAAATAGCTACCAACCAACTTTTAGCACAGTACAATAATGATGCTGGTTTTGCTTTGCAATGTAAGATGATAACATCTTTGACCTTTGTCGCGGTTGAATATTTAAACAACGCTGTAGATGCGCTCGAAGTACATTTTCCTGAAAACTTACAAAAAATTCTTCATTGATTTGAAGACAATTATATTGGTTGTCCTAACCGCCGAGGAAACGGAAGGAGACCGCCCTTGTTCTCTCCAGAGTTTGGTCTGTGTACTCAAGGGTTTTGACTGACACCAATCGTACAAACAATTATGCAGAGGCAGCTCATTGTCGCTTACAGACGGAATTAGGAATGGATCATCCTACGTTGTGAAAATTTATTACCGAATTAAAAAAAATACAACACGCTCGGGATATGATAATGGAACAATTAATCGCCTGAAAAAAAATTAAGGAAGTACATTCGAGCCGACTAAAACATAAAGAATATTGTTCAAGAATTTCATAATCGCAACATTTTAGATTATTTAAGGGAAATTTCGCATAATTATGTTATGAATTATTGAATTGCATGTATAATTTACTAGATTGTAGTAGGTAATTAACAAGTCTAATAATTTCTCCAATGCCTTTTTTAAATCTTATTTGTACTACTTAATTTCATGCTTAACATAAATTAATAGAATTTTGTTATTGTTTGATGAAAAATTTATAAATTAAATAAACATAAAAAAAAGTAAGGCACTTAATTACTCGACATCTTTGTTAGACTTGAATTATTTTAATATTTTTACTTGGGGATCACCATTCTTGATAACTTCTGTTTTCTACTAATCCAATATAATTTTGTGTATAGGTAACAATAACAACAAATTTCTCGATCTTGTTTGTATAATAATAATTGTATGGTAAAACGCACTATTGATGATCTCATTTCTGAAGATACACATCACCCAGCTTTACAGATTTTATTAAAAGTGGTTATTAATACTTTTTATATAAAGAAGAAACTGCAAAATAATGTTTTAAGCTGTTACAACTTTCGGCGAACAAATTTCCCGCTATTATATCAAATGATTTCTGATATTAATTGGAAGTTGTTAAATTGTTTTCAAGATGTTGAAGAAGCAAGCACAAAATTATCATCAATGGTTCAATGCATCTATTATAAAGATATTAAAACAAAAAAACGATTCCATCGTCAATTAAATAAAAATCGCAATAATGCATCTGTGCTAAACATATTTCGTAAACTAATATTAAAAATGATATTGACCAAGCGTATAACAGGTATACCTATTAATAATGTTCAAAATAATCTACAAAATAATCCTCAAAAATTTTGGACTTTTGTTAACACTCAAAGGGGAACATCATATATTAACAACAGGATGATATATAATAATATTTACATTGATTCAGTTGATGAGATTGCTAACTCTTTTGCTGATTTCTTTTTTCTCTATTAAATCTGCCTCTCACAGAGGATCTGCTTACTAGTGATTGTATAAATATTCTTGAGTTTATTGCAAGCCAAATTTTGTAAGTTAAAAAATGCAATTTAAAATGTCTGACCTGATGATATACCATCATTTCTCATTAAATATTGTACCGTTGTACTCGTGTTCTCTTTGACAACTTTGATAAATATGTGTTTGAGGACAAGTAAACTTCCCACTATCTAGAAAACCACAAAAGTATGTCCTGTGTACAAAAAGGGTAAGAGGTTGGATGTTTCTAAATTCAGACCAATTGCAATTATCGATAATTTTGCAAAACTTTTTGAGGCACTTTTACAGAATTCTTTGTATTACGCAGTGAGTAATCAATAATGACTCAGTAACATGGCTTTATAAAAGGACGTTCTACTGTAACCAATCTTTTGAAAATAACCCAGACCATAGCAAAGAATCTTGATAATCGTATTCAGACAGATGTTATCTATACTGATTTTTTAAAGGCGTTCGATAAACTCGATCACAGTGTATTACTTAATAAATTATCTAAGTTTGGTCTTTCTCAATCTTTAAAAGATTTATTTCATTCATACTTAACCAATCGAACGCAATATGTTGTTTGCAATGGTCATAAATCCCGTGACTACATAGGTACGTCTGGCGTGCCTCAAGGCTCGAACTTAGGCCCTTTGCTATTTAACATATTTATAAACGTCATTATAGCTGAAGTAGACGTTGGTGTACTGCTATATGCTAATAATATGAGGCTGTATCAAATAGTTGAGATTGTAATTCTTTACAGAACAATTTGAACCACATTATAGATTGGTGTAGAAATAATAAAATAAATTAAATTTAAACCCTGCTAAATGTAATGTTATATCATTCTCTTTAAAACCAAAATGTATTCAGTTTGATTATAAAATTGGTTTAACCGTACTCAACAGACCTAAGACTGTTACAGATCTTGGAGTGATTTTTGATTCTAAACTCTCTATTGCACCTCTTTATTGCAAGGTGTTCTAGAGATTTTACGAATATAATTTCATAAAAAGCTATTTACTACATTAGTTCATTATAAGCTTGAATACGCTTCTATAGTATAGAATCCTCAATATAACATTTACATTAGCCTGATAGAATCTGTTCAAAGATGTTTTTTTTAAAATTACTTAGCTTTAAAATTGATAAATTATATCTATCTACAAGCACCTGTCACGATAGGTTATTATAAAGAAACTCTTTTGATAGCCTTGCTGTAAGAAGAGAGTATTTTACAATAACACTTCTAAAAAAAATTTATTTAACAACATTGATTGTCCCTTTCTATTAGTAAAACTTTCTTAGTACCGAGATTAACGTCAAGAAGGTGTCTCACTTTTTATCTAGCAACACCTCATACTAATGTTTTAAAAAATTTACCTATTTATGTAATGTGTAAAAATTACAATAAGAGTTCGCATATGTACGACATTTTTAATTATTCTCTCAGGCAAATAAAATCTTATGTTTAGTTAAATTTAATTGTAATAATAATTATATTAATTAGCAGCTTATTTTATTTTATAGTAAATCTGTGTTTGCTTTAGTTTGATAATGAGCAACTGTTAACTAGGGTTGAATTAAATAAAATAAAATAAAATAACAATTTTTTTCTAGTTTTTAAACTTTTATTTTTAATACTTTTCTCAATAATAGTATATTGAAAAACAGTGTCACAGCAACAATTTTTGTCACTTGAAGACCGAGAGGAAGTCTGCAATTGTCGGAGTGAGACAAAAAGTAGTTGTGGCACTTGTTTTTTATACTATTTTTTCTATTTTGCAATAAAATACTTCAAATACTTCAAGAAATATATGTTAATATTTAATCTATGTTTTTTTTGGTTTTAAAGCTGAGTTGGTAGAGTAGGTGATATCCTAATTACAAATGTTTTAAATATTTTGAAACTAAATTCAATTTGTATCAATAATTATTAAAATTGAATATCTAAGTTGTAATTCATGAGTTATGAATATTTACAAAATTTTCCGTCGACCGTACTTGGTAATTATAATAAAATTATATACATACCATTTACCACAAATTTATAAATACATAACATAACCTAACTTCATCGTTTCTACTTTTTTGTGAGCTTTACTTTTAATAATTCCTTACTTTTTTGCCTTTTACTTTGTATAATGACTTGTGGCATTATACCGAAGAAAGATAAACATTTATATTCTTGTGCAAACAGTTTACCAACTTATTGAGACCAGTTATCCTGCACATATGCAATACTGTCAATGGTTTTGCAACACTTTAATCGAAGACATGTTAGCTTAAGACTCCTAAATAGCTTAATAAAAACTACCCAAATAAAAGCTCACTTAATTTTCTTACGTCAAAATTAAAACTGTAAATTGTTCGGTTTTACACTAAAATTTATAAAATCTCTAAAACAGTACGGAAAGAGCTTCAGTTTCCGTATTGTGTACAATACGGAAACAAACCTATAGAAGTGAAATAATAACATTCTGCTGAACTTTTAAATGAATATACACAATGTGTATTGTGTATTATGTGCATATTAATTTAAAAATAAAAACAATGAATGTTCAGCAGGAGCAGGATATTATTATTTCACATCAAACAACACTGTTTAATTTATTCAAACGAAAGCTTTAGAAAAGGTGGAATAGAAAAAAAAATTTAGTATCATTGCACTACTTAGTTTGTATAGAAGTAAAGTTACCAACTGACGCGTTTTTTCAACTAACAAAAAGCACCGCACGACTTTAAGACATAAAATGTTTAATAAAAGTTTCTAAAATTTGAAGGTTTTAAAGTTTTATAAATAATATCATGCATTCAAAATTTTATTAAATCTTAAAAAAAATTTTATTTGTTTAAACACATATGTATAAAAAATTTCATTATCTTGTAGAAGTACTGATTTTTAGGATGAGCTCGAATGCTTGCTACTCGTTATGTATGTTGGTAAAATAAATGATGTATTTGACCTACTTTTCTTGCTATTTGTGTATAGTATAAATTGGTAGGATATTAAGTATGTACAGAAGTCATGTACTTTATTAACCTCCGGCGTTTAATTTAATTTTCTTGTTCAAATATTTCCGGAGGGAGTTACAATAAGTACCGGATAAGTATACATGCTTTAAAATTATTAGTACTAATATTTAAAACTTTAAATTTGACTAAACGCAAATTCATTTGTTTTATTTTCTGTGGACTACGATATACACCGTGTCGAAGATAAGGAGAGCGACTGTAGCCACGGTAAGAGATACAGATTTGGTTAAATGGGAGAAAAGTTTTCGCAATTTCAAGGCTTAAAAAATGGAGTTTAGAAATCTCCGAAAAGTTTTTTAGTTTTTGAGATATTTTGAAAAAATTGGATTTTTCGATTTTACATATTTTTTTTGCGTTAATATTCGACCTAGACCAAAACTAATGACACTTCACCGCAACAACTTTTCATGCTAGTTAACGTGGCATTATCGGTTTTTACATGCCGTTTGTTGTTCTCAAACAGATCCTCATTGTTTTCTAGACACAAATAGTACCTTCCAAAGTTGATTGTACAACCTTGTCAGTACTTCTGGAGTAATCTTTGTAAATGCTTCCCAAACTAACCTCCTTAGTTCTTGTTCATTTGGAAAAATTTTGGTTATAAACGTAATCATTTATAAACTTTTCTGAGTTTGTCGTAATAAATTTTTCTGGAAATCTCACTGAGAGATAATTTGGTACAGCTCTAGAATGATGTGCTGGTGCACCATTTTGTTGTATCCAGCAATCATGAACTACCGCTTAAGGTAAATTTTTCAGAGCATCTTCTAAATTATTTTGTAGTAAATGCAGGTAACACTTGGATGTTAAATTGTAGTGATAAATAAATTGTCCTATAATCCTTGTTCCAAGAATATCAACCCCCAAGTTGAATTCAAATTGATGTTAGTGCCTTAACAATATATTTAAATGTAGATTGGTTTCTAACCAATAATGTACATTTCGCCTGTTGAAAATGCAGTTATTCATAATCGCACATTCGCCAAACTATGTTATTTTTATAGAAAATTTATTTCTTCCTGACACATTTGTGTATACGACTCGCAAAATTAACGTCGTCGATACAGACACCTGGTCTAAACCCTTGACAGATTCTGTATTTGTATGGATGTATTTTTTTTCTTTTTACGAATAAAATGAACTATCGATCTTGATATTTCAATGTTTTGCTCAAGCAGTCGGGTTGATACACCACGATTTTCAGTGACCGCTAACAAGACATTACTTATTTTTTTACCATGACTTGTTTATTGCCCAGAAACTACAAGTTTTTTAAAAACACCATATGCTTTCAGATTTCGCACTAATTTGTCTACTGGTTTGGCTGAGTCTTTTTGCGGTACTTTTACAAATACATATCTTTGGCAAATGAACAAGTTTGGAGGGATAAAATGAAACATACCACCATGTCAAACTTTTCTTTGTTAAAAAGCAAAGATGGTAATTATTAGACAAAAATTGAAACAAGACATTAACACATTAATTTGTTTTCCAGAGCTTGGTTTTGTCTTGGTGATAATGGTGTGTTTCGATTGACAGTTACGTTGCGTTTTTGAAAGTTTTTTTTTCTATTTAGTATGTTTTCTAAAGAAGAAAAGTTTGACACGGTGGCATGTTTAATTTCTCCTACCATAATTGTTTATTTATAGAGGATATGTATTTGCGAAAACAGCGCAAAAGAAAAAAGCCAAATAAAAAGACTTTTAGCAAATTAGTAGAAAATTAGAAAGGCGTCGTTCATTTTGTGAGTGGTATATAAGCAAATACCAAGAAGAAAATGAATTTTCCTTGTCAAATAGTACGTTCTGATGAAAGTATGGTTACAATTGATAGCATTTTCGCAATAGTCAAAATGTTCATTATTGGTCTCAAACCAATCTATGTTTAATTAAAACATCAACACCATTTTAGTTTCAATATGTGGACTGGTATTTTGGCTAGAACGATTGTAGGACTATTTATTTAACATCAGATTTTGACATCAAAACGTTTCCTACATTTGCTGCCAAATGATTTAGAGGATGGTATTGACAAAATACCTCTTGCGATAGTTCGCAACTGTTGGATGCATTAGGATGGTACATCAGCAGGTAATTACAGAGCTGTAACATTAATTTATTAGTTTTATTGGATTATTATTACATATTTAAATGTTCAAAACTGTTAATTCATATAAGTAAATATTTATTTTTAAAAAGTAAAGCCTATGTACAGGTCCATAGTAATAATTAATTAAGGTCGAAAAAAAGACTAAATTGCAATTAAACCACAAATTGTTATACATCGAAATAAAGGGGCTTTCAAAATCTGATATTAAAATATCAGTGCCGTATTTTTAAAAAATGAAGTTGATGATGATTCCGCAAAAGCAAAACGTCGTATTAAAATTTGATAAGGTCACGTTAAAGAGAATAAACAGTTGTTGCGGAGAACTGTTAAACGCCCTTTTTAAGAGTGTGATTGCACATTTTCAATATCTTGTCACCTAACCTCACTTTTTACATTATTAAGGAATATTTTTTAAATTTGCCGCCATGACAGTGGTCACATGACATTTGTCAAAATGCTTTTTTTGTCATTCAATATGCTAAATTCATTTGCCAAAAGAAATTTTCGGATATCTCAATTACAATTTTTTTTTCCATTTCTTGCAAACTATTTGGCGGTCACTGCATATCTGTCATGTCAATATATTTTGTAGTGTAATAACGATTATTTTTACATGTTCTGTTCTATCTTATGAAACCAAACAAAAGTTTTATCAATTGATCCTGATGTCGCATACTTATGGTCGGTATAAAAAGAAAGATTTTTTAAAATAAATAATCAAAAATATGATTGTTACAAGACATAAATGTGTGCCAGATTCTGCTGTGAATACGGCAGATTTTTAATTGTTTTTTGATAATTTTTTATCAATGTTAATGGAAGAACTCTAACAGTAGAACTTGGAAAATTGTTGCGATCTTGAGTATCAAGTACATCATCTCATCTACAGTTTTGGTACTAGTTGTTAAATGTACTAAAAACAATAAAATTGGTGTCAGCCATTGGTCTGAGCGTGTACCACCAACAATTCAAAATTGGATAAGTGTAGTACAACGTGTCATATAGTTTGGAAAAAACTGGAATGGAATGGATTTATGTATTTGTGTCCCAGAAACTTAAACCAGGATCCTGTGGATCTTTTTTGGTTTTTGTTCTAGTTTTATACATATTTTAAATTACAATTAAATTAACAATTTTGTTGTTCCTAGTTCGCCAGGACTTCCTTGTGAACATGACTTTAGATTGTTTAAAACAAATTATTATAATAAGTGATTCAACTGATCAAGACGTTGTATTCAGAAGAAATTGACAGTGACGAAACTGAAACATTTTCATTTTCTTCTTTCCGAATACAAATACCCATGCACACATTGCTGGTTATCTGGCAAAATATATTGAAAACTGTAAATACACGCACATACGGTCAACGTTATCGTGCAAGCTCTTCTTTGCCAGAGCATAAATTAATTGAGGCAAGGGCGTATGGGCTAAAAGCTATTCTCCGGCCAGGCACAACACTTCTTACAATGCGACAATGCAAGATGAGGTATTTCTAAAACTTATTTCTAAGATCAACGAGGAGTCGGTTATCTAAATACCATTTGTTTATCTATGAATGTGACTTTAATTTTTTCTTACAAGAGAATAGATTTGGAATCGTGCTAAAAGATAATATACACCACCGACAAATAAAAATTTATTTTGAAATTTTGTTTCTCTTTAGTGGAACTGTACCTTCTATTCCACACGTTATATTTTTATCCTAATTCAGAAACTTGCGAAAGTAGTACTTCTTTTTTTGTTCTTTTTTTTCTGATGTCTTCTCGCTTCCTCATGTTTTAAAGCCTTGGCTGTATATCTAAATGTTTTTATTTTTCCCACTAACATTGTCTGTTCACCCCTTTTTTGCTCACTACGTAAGAATCTTTCTTAGTTTTCTTCTTTGTATTGATTCCAAATCTTCATGTATCAAGATCCCGTTATAGATGTTTTGTTAATAATCTCTAAGAAGTTGGTTTCAATATTGACTGCGCTATTACACTGACTAATTTTAAAAGCATTAACAAAACCTTCTGTTATTATTTTCAATATTGGGTGTTTCTAACTTCCAATTGAGTTTTAACAAAACTTTACGTATTTTTGATATTAGTGAGATTTTACGCCACTTAATTTAGTAACGCTAAACATTGTTTCTTATACTGCGGCTGTCAGTAACATAAAATTAACTGAAAACAATGATAGATGATACGATTAATGATTTTATTTAATCTTAACTTGCTGCGCAGCCGCAGTATAAGGGATAACGTTTAGCGTTACTAAATTAATTGGCTTAAAATTTTTCTAGTATTTGAATTGCAGATCCACCTTGAATCTGATTAAAATTCAGAAAGAATGAACGCGTGACTGTTTGCAAAATAAAATTTAAAAAATTTCATCTTAAAATTCGTTATGTTGAAAAAATATTAGAACCTAAACCTACAATATTTTTGTTTAGAATACAAAGTAAATAAAACAGGACAACTAAATTGAATAACCCGTTTTATTATTTGATCTAAAAATTTACAAGAATAAAAATGTATGGTATTGATTATATTATCAAATTCGTAATGCTGTTGTGTAACAAGAATCCTCTTAAAGCTTATCAATTAAGGCAATCAGTGAAACAACAACAAAACAAACTAAAATATTTGCACCAATTTAAAAGTTATATGGTTAGTGATGCAAACTACTTTTTGTCAATATTACCACTAAACTTCAACACATCGTTTCGAATTTAATCCACAATTTTAAAATAAAAATAATGTTTTAAAAATAATACGGTAAATCAATTCAGAAAAATGTAATGAAAGCTTTTTAACTACAACTTTGTAATATTATAAAGTCTTATGAATATCATACAACAAGTATGTTTTGAAATTCAATGTAATTCACAATTGTTTTGAGAGAAATGGTGCAGTGTATTAATGACACACATTTAGAATATATTAAGGATTGTCAAACACCTAAAGCTATTTTCGAGAAGCTAAAGAACACCTTTGAAAGAACAGGAATATCAATCCAACTACTTAGAAGAAAAAGGTTACTGACCTTAAATTACAACCCGAAGGATAAACTAGAAAAACATTTTGTAGAATTTGACAAATTAGCGAGAGAATTAAAAACAGCAGGAACAAAGCCAGATGACACCGACATTATATGCAATTTGTTAATGACGATACTAACAACCTTTGACAATGTGACCACAGCCATAGAAACAATGACCCCAGCATCACTAACTGTGAAATTTGTCAAAAACAGACTGCTTGATGAAGAAATAAAAAGCAAAGGTCTCGCTACAACATTCAGAACTACAGAAGCACCTGCAGACTTCTATAACAATCAAAGTGACCAGAGAACAAATTTGTTTTTGAATGTTATAATTGCGGTAAGAAAAGCCACAAAAAGTCAAAATGCAGATTTAGAAAGAAAATGTATCATCAGCAAAGGAAAGAAAAAAAGAAGCATATACAACAGCGGAAGATCTCAACCTTGAAGTAGAAATTGCGTTTATAGCTACTCCACAGAACACATTCGCAAAAAATGAGATGTCAACAACCGCGACCAGGAGCGACGGACTATTTGATCAACGATGACCGTTACTTCAATGGAGCATTCAATTTGAAAACGCCAATCAAGACAAGCATAGCCAAAGAAGGGGAAACATTAACCGCTACACAAATAGGTACCATTAGAACTGTAAGTAACAAATTAACGTATGTATTATTTGTACCTGGGTTAAAATGTAATTTGTTATCTATAAGTAAGTGTGAAAAAGCGGGTCGTAGTGTAAAATTTGAAAATTCTAAAGTAGGAATCTGTTTAAATTCTATTTTAAATTAAGAGATATGCCTGCTGTTTATAAAGCTTTTTCACATACAAAAAGATTTAGTCTTTGGCACAGAAGAAGATAAACTTAAAAAATTGTTAAGAGCGAGTCTTTTCAAAGTTGATAGGGACTGTAGTACAGAAGTTTTATGCAAACCGTGTTTAAAAGGAAAACAAACTGGCTTTCTTTCTTATATAACGTTTCTAAAACTAAGCAAAAATTGGAATGTATACAGGGTGTCCTAGAACTAATGGGACATATTTTAATATAAGATTCCTTAGATATTTTGACAAAATTTTGCATAGTGGGGTTTTGTGGTGTTGCAAATTGAAATTTGACCATAATTTTACTGTACTCGTAAGATGGCGACACAAATGCTTCCAAAATTTTATTTAAACACACATATTTTTGTGTTTAATTTTAGTGCATAAAAAAAGTCATACTTGTTTGAAATCTGTAAATTTTCAAGATATTTGGGACTAAAATGTGCATTTGAAATCCATTTAACAATATTGTCAGTTATTCTCAAATTTATCCAGGCATCATTTAACAATATTTATTTTTGGAGTAGTTTACTAGGATAAACAAAAAAAAATACTTAGCATTTGTAAGTTTTTCTAAATAAACAAAATATTTGTGTTTGTTAAACAGCGATTAAGTCTTTACTCAGAATAATTAAAATAAATTTTAAAAATAATTTCTTGTCTGAAAATGCAACCTATATTGCGCATGTAATCATTTAAAATGTCAAAACAGTTGGTTTAAATTGTTTTTGTCAAAGTCGCCTGGATAAATTTGAAAAAAACTGATGCACTGAACACTTTAACCCCAAATATCTCGAAAATGGCTACATTTACAGACTTCAAACAAGTATGACTTTTTTATGCACAGATAATTGTAAAATCATAATTTTAAGAAAAAGTAGCCCTAAAATTAAACACAAATAAATTTTGTGTTTAAATAAAATGTTGGAAACTGTTGTGGCGCCATCTTACGAGTACAGTAAACTTATGGTCATATTTCAATTTGCAACACCAAAAAACTCCACTATGCAAAATTTTGTCAAAATATCTCAAGTACTTTTCAATTAAATAAGAAAAAACTAAAATTAATTTTTCACTTTGACACCCTGTATCTTAGTAAATATCCAGTTTTCGACCTATGGTTAATATAAAAAAATCTCATTGTTTTCGTCTAAGGAATCTTATATTAAAATACGTCCCATTAGTTCTGGGACACCCTGTATATACATATTTATGTGGACTCCTTAATCCGGCGATACATGACGGAAAGAAATACATTTTAACATTTTTGGATGATTTTTGCATTTTGTCGTTGTTTATGTTTTAGAAAACAAAAGTCAAGTATTTGAAAACACAAAAGAATATTGTTCAATGGTATCTTTAAAACACAATCGAAAAATAAGCAGAATTATGTGCGACAATGGAAAGAATATGTAAATAACGATTTACAGAATTATTGCAGGAACAACTGAATTATATTAGAATAAACAATAAGATAGACACTAGAACAAAACCGAAATCCGAAACAACTCAACAGGACACTTGTAGAAAAAGCGAGAAGTATGATAACAGAATACAGTTTAGACAAAGAATTATGGGAAGAAGTTATTTATTCCGCAACCTATCTCATAAATCCACTACCCACTACATTTGATAGAATATGGTACGAATGTAAACCTAATTATAACAAGATAAAAGTTTTCGGTTGTCACGCCTACATGCATATACCTAAAGAAACAAGAGAAGGAAAGTTTACAGAAAAGTCGTTAAAATGTAAACTCGTTGGGTATCGCAATAATGCATACTGGTTATGGAACGAAAACGATAGAAAATTATAAAAGCGAGTGATGTTATTTTTTATGAAAGCCTCGAAAAAGGAGAAGAACCAGGAACGGTAAAAGTGAAACGTTACTGTACGATAGAAACAGATCAAGAAGAATCGAACGAAAATAAAAATCTTTATGACGAAAACCCAAACGAAGAAACATTAAGCGAGGAAAATGAAATAGAAGAGTGTAAGCGGAATAGGAAACCACTCATTTAGCACAAGGACTTTGAAGTCACAACAGACCTATGTCACGCCGCACTACAAGCATCACTAGAATCAGTACTACAAAATAGAATGTAATCAAAGTCTAGACACGATTGGAAAGAATGGGAAAATGCTGTACTTGAATTACATAGTAAACATAATACTTGGGCACGTATATAAAGAAACCAGAAAATAAAGACATTATTGACAGTAAATAGATTTTCAAGATAAAGAAAAATGATAATAACACAAATAAAAGATTTAAAGCTAGATTAGTAGCAAAAAGCTATCAAACGACAAATTACCGTAAAACATATTCACGAGTAGAAAAGTTAACAACCCTAAGGACTCTTATAGCATTAGCTAACAGTCATAATTTAGAAATGATTCATGTGGATGTTAAAACCTCGTTTCTTCATGGAACGTTGAGAGAGGAAATTTATATAAAGAACTGAAAGAAAAGGAATATGTTTGCAAGCTAAACAAAACAATATACAGGGTGATTTATACCACGAGGTCAAAAATGAAAATATGTGTTCACAGTTTGATTCTAAGCAAAAAATGCAAAATAATTTTTTTTTTCAATCGGCCTTTGTTTTCGAGATATCGAGGTTCAAACTTTTAAAAGACCTGGTTTCAAGTTTCACACAAAAATAATAGTAGGCAATACGAAAACTTTATTTAAAAACTTTGTAACTGTAACACAAAGAAGAACCAATACCTTAACTTACAATGTATGTCCGAAAAGTCTTCAAGTTGCTGAACTGCATTCTGGACTAAATTTTTAAGACTAACAATTACAAACACTACCCAAATGTGAAACTGTCAATAACTAATAAATAAGTTTTTGTTTCAAAGCACTCTATATTAGTTTTTTGTGAAACTTAAAATCGTATCTTTCAAAAGTTGGTATCTCGATATCTCGAAAACAAAGACCGATTGAAAAAAAAATTATTTCACATTTTTTGCTTAGAATCAAACTGTAAACACATATTTTCATTTTTCGCCTCGTGGTATAAATCACACTGTATAGTTCCCTAAGTGTTGGAACGAAGAACTGAACAGTTATTTTGTTAAATTAGGATTTAAATTATCACAATATGATACGTGTTTGTACACCAAGAAAACTCAAAAAAATATTAAATTACTCTGCTTTCTTTTTATAGATGACCTGTTAATATTATCTGAGAATTTACTAGAAATAGAAAGTTGTTTTTAGGACATAGAAACATAGAAAGAAATAGAGAATATAGAATCATAAAAATTTATCAAAAGCATTATATAGAACAAATTTTTAATAAATTCAACATGTTACATTGCAAGGAAATTAACACACCGATAGAAAAGGGTTTGATGATACTTGAAAACGAAAATAAAGCAGAATTAACCAAACAACTATATCGCGAACTTATAGGATGCTTAATGTACCCTAATGATTGGATCAAGACCAGACATAAGTTTCGCACTAAATTACTTTAGTAGGTATCAAAATAAATGCTTCAGATCAGCATTAGACTCATTTAAAAAGGATTCTACGTTATTTGAAAAAATTATAGATTAAGGATTTGTATATACACATAATCCAGAACATTATCCAGGTTGCGGATACGTCAACTCAGATTGGGGAGGAAATGCTGACAATCGTAAATCAGTCAAAAGTTTTTGCCTAACGGTTTATGGAAATATAGTGTCTTGAAGAACTCGGAAACAGAATAGTGTATCTTCTGTCACGGTCTAAACCTTTTGAAGTAACTACCCGTTTCTTTGAATAGACCTGGTTCGAATCATTATCAATTGTCGGTAAATAAAAGGGACGAAAAGATTTTTATCTTTTATACAAAAGTCAATAACAACCTCAAAAACATCTGTAATCTAGTTACTAAAAATAACGCGATTTACAATAACCTCCCACCTGAGAAATAAATTTACAAAATGCTTTCTCACAAATAAAAAAATTAACATATTACAATTAAAATCAAAATCTAAATTTCTACAAAAACCTTTTAGATCACAGTCAATTACTCCGGAACTTGCTTGTTCTCGAATAAACATAGCAGGAGTTAAAGTTACAAGTTCCGTACAGTCACTCATATAGGTTAAGGGTCTTGCATTTACTACCGCTTCACAATCACAAAGTAAAGTCATTAAGTCCTCAAAGTTAAGACTCGCTTTTCCCAAAACATTACGAAATGATCGTTTAACAACACCAATTAATCTTTCGAAAGATCCACCCCACTACGGTGCACTAGGTGGATTGAATTTCCAAATTATACGACGAGTCATCCCAATCTAATTTTCCAAAAGCGTTATCGGTTCCTCAAAAATTCGTACCGTTGTCGCTGTAAAAGATTTTCGGTCTTCCTCTTCGAGATATGCAAAAATACTTGCAAAAAATTTATGGTGGATAACGACATAGTTAATTTGAGGTGTATGTCTCAATATACTGCACAGGTAAACAAGCATACCCATGCCTTCTCACCATTCTTTAAGTACAACGGTCCGGTAAAATCGACTCCAGTGATTTCAAACGCTACCGCATCACGTACTCTATCTTGCTGTAAGGGAGGTGATTCGACAGTAAGTGCCTTGACATCATGTCTTCTACAGACCACACACTTTTTCAGTATTAAACGAATGGATCTTCTACCTCCAATTACCCAATAATTTTCTCTAAGTAAATTTAATAATCCTTGCACTCCCAGATGACATAAATTTAAGTGCATCTCCATAATTAAAGTAAAAACAATTTCGTTCTTAATAGGTAAAATTACAGGATAACGGAAACTCTCGGTATCTTTTCTATTTGATACTCTAGATTTTATTCTCATCAAACCATTTTTATCCAAAAACGGAAGTAAATTTTTTGTTTTATTATCTTCCAAACCACTAAATTCTTTGTTCTGAACGTGTTTTAGAATAAAAGTTTCTGCATTATTAAGCTCTTGTATATCTAAATCACCAACATGTTTCTTATCTTTATATTTACAATTATGAACAAATCTATTTATCCAAGCTATCATCCTATTAATCTTTTTGTATTTGCTAAAGTAAGTTAAGTGAAACTCCTGATAAAAATCGGGTTCTTCAATATTTATTAATGACTTAATCTTCTTCTTCTTTTCTTTACTAACTTCTTCTTCATTGACCTCCAACTTACTTACTGGCCAGTCATCTATATTGCGTTTTAACCAGTCAGGCCCCTCCCACCATCTTGACTCTACTAATTTCTTGGGAGAACACTCTCGTGATGGAAGGTCGGCAGGATTATAAATTCCTGGGATGTGACGCCACTGTTCAACTGGTGTTAATTTTCGAATTTCGTTCACCCTATTTCCTACAAATGTGCTCCATTCTTCTTCACATTGCAGCCATGAAATTACAGTGGATGAGTCGCTCCAGAAGAAGCTTTTGTAACTTGCAGTTAAATTTGCAGCTATTTGAGCGTAAAGACGTGCTCCAATTGTCGCTGCCAAAAGTTCTAAGCGTGGTATTGTTAAAATTCTTTTTTCCTTTTCTATCGGAGCTATCCTAGACTTAGCTGCTAAAATGTACGTATCGACTTCATTATTCAGTTTTTCTATTCTAGCAAATACGACTGCAGCATATGCTTTTCTAGATGCATCTACAAAAGTATGGATACTGACCTTGTTCAGTTGAGATCCTCCAATTTTCGACCAACGAGGAATTTCAATATTTAATAATTCAGGTAAATCACTTACCCAATGTTTAAATTGCGTAGCAATCTCATCAGTGATTTCAGTATCCCAAGGTAATTTTTTAGCCCACATAATTTGTAACCACAACTTTGGTAGCAACGTTACCGGAGCTGTAAAACCTATCGGATCGAAGATCTTTTGCGCCATTGACAGCAACTTTCTTTTGGTGACGATCATACTTTTGAATTCTATTGAAACCAAATCAAAATTCAACGACAATATATCTCTCTCTGGATACCACTTTAAGCCTAAAACCGATACGCTGTCCTGGTTCTCCGTATTTCCTGAAAATTCCCACCCTCTGAGTTCGAAATGTGCCTCTGACATCACAAGTACTGATTCTTTAACAAATTTGTTCAATACTTCCATATTTGACACACTCGCAACACAGTTGTCTACATATAAACTGGTAGCTAGTTTTTCTACAGTTTCTTTCGTGTATTCACAACCAGGAACCATACAATTTTTTTTAGCTTTATTTAAATGGTATTCTAAGGTCGCTGCTAATAAAAAAGGGCTGCAATTTACTCCAAACACAACTCTATTATGTTGATAAACAATTTCTTGTCCGTCTTTATCAACCCATAAAAATTTTAAAATTTTCGTTCACTAGGACTCACGCTTATTTGTAAAAAAGCTTTTTAATGTCTGATATTACACCTATTTTGTATTCTCGAAATTTAACTAACAGCGCAGGAATGAACTCAATTAAATTTGGTCCTTTTTCTAAACAGTCATTTAACGATGGCTTATTCCTTCGCGAGACGATGCGTCAAAAACTGGTCTTACTGCTGTAGTTGATCCTTCTTTTACAACTGGCCTGTGAGGAAGAAAATGTCCTACATCTTTATTACTTTCAGTTCGTTCGATAATTTTCATGTCTTCCCATTCTTGAAACACATTTTCATACCTCGACCTTAAATTATTTTGATCTAACTTTTTTAATGTAGTTCCAATTCTTTTCTTTGCTACATTATAATTCACGGGCAAAATAGGATGTCCTTCAAGCCATGGTAGTTTTATTTCGTACCTACCCTTTTTATTTACTCTAAGTGTTTCGTAAAAGAACTCCTTTGCTGCTAACGCATTTTCATTACGATTTTTCTTCTCTGTAGGTTTTTCTATTCCTAATACATCAAGCTGCCACAGTTCGGTTAAGGAAGGGTTCGAAAACATGGAAGTCACAGTCATCGTCTGGGAATTCTGCGTTGAAACTTTACCTTCAATAGTCCAACCCACAAAAGTCTCATTAGCAACAAGGCCGCATTTTAAAACTCGTCTTCTGCCGGTGTACAGGGAACCAATAATATCAGCACCTAACAACAGTTCAATTGGACCCTGACTATTATAATCAGAAACGTCTAACTTCAGAGCCTTTAATTCTTGTATCCATGGACCAAAAAATACAGGGGATACATTATTACATATTTGTGTCTGATCCAAAACTTCAAAAGTTTTTGAAAATCTTTATTTAAAATGGTGACATCATAACAATAATGGATTTGATCAACTTCGGTACCTCCAAAAAGGCAATGTATAACTTTTTCCATTCGCTTCGGTTGTAAGTTTAGTAAGCAAACAGTCGATTTTAAGATATAAGAACGTTGAGATCCGGTATCAATGAGTGCTCTAACATTTTTCGTACATGTGTGACCTACAACATCAAATTTCACAGTTTGCAGAAAAACATGTGTGCTTGTCTGGTTGGTCATAGTGTGTTCTTTCTTAACCTCGTTCTTAACTTCTTCCTTCTCAGTTGTTTCTATTGTTTGCGAAATTTGTTTTTGGTTGATTAAACTAAAACACATTAAAGAAACATGCGAGTAACCACAAATGACACATTTAAGTTTAGCTCGACAATATTTAGACAAGTGGCCTTTCTTCAAACACTTAAAACACTTATTTGGCCCTAATTTTTGCGAGTTTCTTTTATAAAATTCGTTATCCAATTTTGGCTTAAAATTATCAGATAAACCAAAACCTTCCGATGCTACATCTATGCGTTGTTCATTTTCTACTTCTGCGCGTCTAACTTCTAGTGAAGAGTAGCCAACCGACACAACACATTCCATATTATCTGACTTAATGTTTTCCGTAATAGTAAAACTGTTAAAACTAGATCTTTGCCAAATACGTAGAAGATCTTCAGGTATGCAAGATTCTATTAGTGGAAACAAGAGAGCCGCATGTTTGTCCGATGTAATACCTAAGGTATCTAAAGCTCGTAATTGAGTCTCAATCGAATCATAAAGTTTACACAAATCAAGTTTTTCTTTAGAAATTGCATTACTTAACACAAGCTTTAACAATTCGCAAACGTACACTTCAATTTGTAAATCCTCCCGTCCAAATCTTGTCGTTAAACAATCGATAATTTTGCTATAGTTTTCTTCAAGCACGGGAAAACTTTCGACAATTTGACGTGCGCGACTTCCTGACAACGTAGCCTGTATAAGATAATCTATTTTGTCACAATTGTCAATACTTTTATCAATATCAATTTTCTTGAATTGTGACCAAAAAGGTAACCAATCTCAAATGTTCCTATCGTACAATTTAAACTGAATAGGTAGAGACGATTGAAATGTAAAAAACCTGTCACGTGAATCAACTCTTCAACGCAAATCATAAAAATATACCTTACTTAATGTTATAAATTATTTATTAAAATAGGGTAATAAAAATAGGTTAAATTTTTGAATAACACTATAAACGAAATTACGAAATACACTTCGTTGTTGCCCTTAATGTGAACAGTAGACTCGTCCGTTTCATTTTTCGTTCACGGCGGGTTCAGGCACCGTGAGATGACAGTTCTTTATATTTCAATCGGCTTATAACTTAAATTTTCGCTTACCTTGCATTTCGATATCTGTTGATCTACTTACTGCGCTTACTGATGCTATGTCTTGTTTCAAAAGCTTTCTATTTTAATTAAATTGTAACAAATTTCTTGGAGTACACATCACATTGTTCCATTTCAAGCGACAACACTTCTTCATCAACATCATCTACCAAAAATAAATTGTAGATGTCTGCGTTTGTCGTGGAATGTTCTTCATATTTTTGTTTTAGACACTCCCACACGACCTCAACTTCCTCACGCGAGATATGAACTCTACCGAATAAATTGTCTAACTCGTTCAAAAATCTTGTTAAACAACCCCGAAGCACTTTTCTGTGTTTCTTCTTAGAATCCAACGTAGACGTCATTGTACTATCACTTTTCACAAATATACTAGCACACAATTGATGTTTTCGTTCAAAATCAATTGAATAATGTCCTGTCACGGTCGCCACAAATGTATGTCACGGTCTAAACCTTTTGAAGTAACTACCCGTTTCTTTGAATAGACCTGGTTCGAATCATATCAATTGTCAGTAAATAAAAGCGACGAAAACATTTCTCTTAAAAAATTCTATATTTTTATCTTTTATACAAAAGTCAATAACAACCTTAAAAACATCTGTAACCTAGTTACTAAAAAAAAACGCGATTTACAACATCTTCGACAGAATCATAATATAAAGCATTATATACTGCCGTTTGTGAATCCTTATCGTTGAAAGGTACTTTATGTGACTTAAATGTGATTGCTGATTACGTTTGTTTATTTGAAGACAATCACTCTTGCATTCATCTAGCATATAACAGAGAAAATAGTAAACGCACAAAACATATCGATATAAAATATCACTTTGTCAGAAAGAAAGTAGAAGATGGTAGTATTCAAATAAAATACGTGCCATCAAATCAACAGATAGCTGACATATTTACTAAGGCATTAGATAGAAAATTGGTATGAATTAATCTTGTTGATTGAATTAAGAGAAAATATCTCAGAAATTAACGTTAAGATGTGCTTTTAATTTTTAAAATAAGATACAGCGTGATTTTGTTAATTTGGTTTTATCAGTATTTAATGAGAGTTTATTTTGATCTAGCCACTGTTTTACTTTATTCAGACCGTTTGATTTATTTATTTAATCGTATGGTACATTTTAAATATTGTATTGTGATGTTAGTGTTATGTATGGTGCCCCAGAAGATCAGTATAAACCTGTACAGTGTGGTGACGAAACCGTGTGAAATTGTGGATTGGTTCGTCTTGGCAAAGCATTTGCTTCAAGGTTCAGGAAAACCACTAAAACCTAAAGATGCCAAACCTTATCCACCCTAGTATTCATATGAAATAATATTAACCAAGTGTGTAAACATTATAAAAGGGCAATAAGAACATAAAATATAACAATACAGCCATTGCATGACGACACATAATAGACCGGTCAAAGCGCCAGTCACGACAATGACGGAAAAAAATAGGTTAAAGAAATAGCAAAACAATCTCATCTCCACAGTGTGTTTCCTGTAAAAGTAAAATATCGTCCCTATTCCTGAAACATTAATTTCTAGAATATTTGTTGTGTGCCCTATTTTAGTGTGTGATTGTGTTTTGTGAAATTGTGTTATACATTTTTTCGTAACTATCCGGGAGGGTCTTGATGACCAGGTCTGGAAACCAAAGTGGTGATTCTTAGGAACAACATGTTTTTCTTGTTGACCATGGAGTACTGTAAGGTACTGATCACTTTCCATATTTTATAATGCAACGCTAAATGTGCTGGACCAAGACGGGGTAGAGCACAACAGCACGGGTTCATCAGCAAATAAGTAAATATGTCCATCTATTTCCTGTTCAAGTGTCGGTAAATTATTTATAAATATTTAAAAGAAGACATGACCTAATACCGTATCTTGAGGTATTCCATATCAAATACCAAACAGTATGGAACTAAGAGTATTTTCTTACTTGCAAAATAGCTGATTATCTAATCGAATGCTGGTCCTCTTACTCATAGTTTTTTAACAAGAAGGACATGAGACACAGTGTCAAAGGCTTTTGCCAAGTCAAGAAAAAAATCTATACCTTTGCTACCTTTGTCTATAGAATTGTAAATTGTGGATGTTACTGTGTCTAGTGGTTCTTGGGTTCCTAGTCCTAATCGAAATCCAAATTGTTTTAAGGTTCATAATTTTTTTTCTTCGGAATATTGAACTAATTGTTTTTCGCAATTTTTGTATAATTTTGTTATATTGAAAGTATGGAGATAGGACGATAATTTTCAACTACTGATCTACTGTTTTTTTTATATACCGGAATGATAATTAACTTTTTTTAAATCTCTGGAAATTTTGCAATTTTAAAACTAAGGTTTATTAAGTGGTTGTGCAATGTAATTTTTAATTAATTTAAGGCAGTATACAGAAGTGTTATGCCATTTAGGAGCGGATCCCCCTTTGAGTTCATCTATAGTTTTAATAACTTCGTTTTCGTGGATATAGAAAAAATCGAATTGAAATCCTACCTCTGAAATTTTTAAGTGTATACTTCTTATGTAATTCCTAATAATTTGACACATTGTTGAAACCGGTTGTCACTTAATTATTGCATAATAAAGAAATAAGTGTACTTTAAAACCTTCTAACACACAAACATATTAGGTGTTTGTAACTTAGGCCAGGTTAAAGAGACTCGGTGTTTGCTATCGCGTCACTGATTGGAGAAATTAATACAATTCAAAATAATTTATTCACTTTCTCCACACATTTGAGAGTTCTAGTAAAGTGTAATAGGCCAATCATACAGTCTACTAAGTAGAAGAACTTTTTGGGATTTTTTTCGCAAATACCTATATTTTAGGATGGAGAAATTTATAGTTGAATTGTTAATTACAACAGTAACAAAGCCAACATTACCCTCAAATTTTAGTGCAAAATAAAAAAGTCAAATAGTGGATAAGCTGTTTTCAATAGCTCTCCATACAAAAGTATAGTCCTTCTACATCTAGAATAAAGAGAAATTTCAGTAAGGTAAAAAAAAACAAACAAGCAGAAGCATACTCCTCAAATGAAACAAAAGAACCCACAGAAAGCAGAATTTGGAAAGGTTGGTCCGATGACCAGAAAAACATCATAGAGAGAAAGAAAAACTGTCTTAAGTGAAAACAATAATTTAAATTCAATACCTCAAATAGTTTTCGAATACGGAGAACAAATTGCAAATTCATTTAAAAAAGAAACATAAATATGTAGAATAGATGAACACAGCATATCTTTCCTACCACAACTGCTATAGAAAGATATACAGTGGAATATATACGTGTTGAATAGACTGGCTTTATTCAAATATGATCCAATCTAACCCAGTTACAGCGGAGTTACTGTTTTCAAAATAAATTAAAAAAAAAAGAAGAAATAGTTAAAATCGAAAAAACTATAAACATCGTATACCTATCACCAAAAAAAGAAAAGCAGTTTTTGAGATATTTAGTGTTGGTACATACACAAGGAAGGTCTCACAACAAAAAAACTTTTGCATAAGTATAATCTAATAACTCTATTATTCGCCGAGAGTAACAAACAACAAAATTTCGTAGACGCACAAGCGTCCTCTTTTGAAACGTAATTGAGGTGGATATATTTGTGATACTGTTTCAGTTAGAAATAACTACATAGATACAATACACGTTACAATCAGTGGGTATGTTTTTTCCTGTAAGAATTGGTGACAGTTCAATAAATGCAGTAGTAACTGTATTATGATCCCTAAGAGATCTTATAGAGCTTATTACACAATCCCCAAAAACTATAGTAAACATCTCAGGAAATTAATGTATGTCTAGATATTAATGTTGATTCCCTGTGGTCTAAAGGTCTATCTTAAAGTTTTTTAATCTTCGAGCTGATGAAGTCGCTTACTGTAACGAAAAGATCGCCATTTCGACACAGTTTAATCATGGAAAACGTTTGCTTCAACATTTATTCCTACTGTGGAAGGCTGAATTATTACTTACGCCGTAATTTCTAGATTTTTACAGAACACACGCTACGATAATCCAAAGAAAATAGGCTGATTACGTAAAGTGTAAAGTCAATGTTACGCCACTGGAATTACGAGAATTAGTCAGAATAATGGCGGTTTTACAACTTTCGGATTCTTGAACGTTCGAGACTTTTTAACGTCTATAAAACGGTTATTCATATAGTTTTCGGGTTAAGTTGAAAGTTGTCATTGAATGCGGGTTTATATAAATTATAATGTGTAATATGAATTGTGTGTATTTATCCGAATTATAATAATAATAATAATAATGTTTATTACCCAACAGGCAAGAAGCCCAATTAAATAATTCAACTATAATTTAAGTAAAATAATTGAAATAAAAGTGTATTCGTGTAATATATAATATTCGTTAATGTTCTTAATATAATTTACTATAAGTTTATGTTGCGGTTGTGAACACGGAAAGAAAAACTAACAAACGTTAAAATAAATGTGAAAATATTAGTTATTAGTTTTTGCGGATAAACAATCTAACCTTCTGGTAACGCCAATGATTAGCAAAAAGTATTTATACAACTTAATCGCAAATTCTTTCATCGATTTTGGTTTGGTGTCCTGTATAGGCCACCGAAGATACACAAACGAGTGCTCAAACTGAAAATAAAAATATCATGCACATCTACTAAAAAACAGAAAGAAAAAATCCAGGAAATATTTGCTAAAATCAATCTGGGATTATGACCTCATTAGTCCTTGCTTGGTTAAATCCCGCATTAACTTAGCTACGACCAATGTTGATTTACTACGTCACTGCTTTATTAGAAAAGCGTTCAACTTACTTAAAATTCTAACAAGATACGTGTTTATAAACCATAAAAGGCAAGGAGCAATTGCATTTATAACCATGACGTTTTTCTATATAAATGCATTATCATACAATTATAAAAACTCATGAATAATTTGTTTCCATTACTGATGAAATGACCTATCTAACAGTGTAAATAATGTAAATGCTTATAATTAGAAGTAACGTTTTTTACTTTTTTTAGTCATAAAACTGTCCGATTCTAGCGCCCAGGGATTATTGAATAATTTTCTGGATTTCGTTGATTTATAAAAAAACGATCATTTTAGATTTCATTTAATTGTAATTATTTAGGTACAATTGTTTTTTATTTTTCGCCGAGTTCAAAATTCGGTCTACCTAGCGCTGGCGTGGATAGAACATTTTGTTTATGCGCGCTTTTGCAGTTCATTAAGTATAATTAAAAATAAGAAAATATATTTCATTATAATGTAAAAAAATAGTGTTTATGTACCTAATCAAATAATATGTACATTATTATTTATATACTGTCGATTCTTAAGGGTTTCCTAAAAAGTTTTCAATAGAAATGGTCGGAATATTTATTGAAATTTTCTTTCATTTTAAATTCGGGCACGCAGGTCAAACTTGTGTTGATGAGTTTCTCATAATTAGGGACAAATTTAAATAAAAGATATCGTAGGTACTCTCATGTCAAATAAGACTTATATAATTTTCTCTTCTAATACAAAAATTAAAAAACTATTTCGCACCAATTTATTATTACTTATATTATGTCATCTGTCACCTGTATAATTTTATCGGTCAAGAATAACTAAAGTATAAGTAGTAACGTAGGTTACAACTTGTAACTGTGTAACTGTGTTAATCCTAAAAGATAATTTTACTTCAAATGAAACAATAGGGAAAAATTTGACCGAAATTGCGTCATTTAATCTTAAATATAAAGTCTCTGATTAAATAGGATTACTTATTATAACACCTACATACAATGAAGAAGTTAAAACCGTTTAAAATTGGTGAAGCAAAATAGTACCTACTTCTCTCTTTGTTCTCTAAATGAACGGACAGGATAAAACCGAAAAATGCATACATATGCATAAATACAATTTACTAATTCTGTTTTGTTTAAGAATAGTATAGAAGTCGGGTTTTAAAATTTTGAGTTATGTAATCATCTTTTTTCATGTAGAAGTAGTATTGTATTATGTAATATGAATTCAATTCAATTCAATGACTTCATTAGTCCCTGAGTTATCCAGGGTTTTTTTGTTTTTAAACTTAGAAGTTTTTTTAATTATTTCAGACAACGCATCTAGGTTACATTTAATAATATGAAACAAAATTTGGGTAACTTGATCTATGGAAGTACAAGAAAAATTTCGTACCAATTTTGATTTCGTATTTTTTGGGTAAATAAGTCATAATCAATTTTTTTCGTGGTATCACTTTGCACAGATGAATAATTTGACATACCTCCAGCAATTTTTAAAATAACAGGTCTGTGATCAGTAATGTTAGTATTAAGAACAATGGCGGATAAAAGGTGCTAATTATGAATGTTTGAAATTATGTGATAAATGCAAGATGGATTTGTGTCATAACGTAACTCTTGACATAAATCATTTCCATGCCAGAAATTGTATATAATCATGTATTATTTGTGATTTATTTGTACTAAGTATGTTAAGATTGACATCACCAAGTACAATTGTACATTCATGAAATTTAAAACTTGGACACCACAATTTCTGTAAACAAAAGTTTGCACATTGTGAAGCGGGCTTAAGGGTATCATTTACAATTCTAACAGCAGGTAGTCTTAGCAGGGGTTATCTTATAGAAGGACTGTAGAATGAATCATTACACTAAGCACGTTTTAGAAAATAGGTAATTTACGTTGCTTACTTAATTTTTTCTTTAAAGAATATATTTGAAGGTATCGCTAATTAAACACCATAGCTCGATTAATTATCGAATCAAAATTTTGTTTAGGAAATGTTTACAAAATAAAATTAGAAATAATTTTGATTTAAAAACGTCTACAAGCAATAACTTTTAAATTAAATCAAAAACTAAACATGGTTATTTGGGTTGACTGATTATTACTTATTTTTAAATAAATCTAACCTACTAATTATTGTAAGTTATTAAAAAAATCATTAAACTCTCTATTCATAATATTTAGTCCTTACAAAATGTATATTTTATGACGTTTCATTTTTTCTGTAGTTAATATAAAAAGTGAAAATAAAAACTAAGGCAATTCTTATTGTCAACGTATATATTTAGTTTTTGACAAGAATTTATTACATAATTATAATTAAGATACCAAGTTATAGTTTAAAATTAAATGAAAACGTTTTTTTTAAATAAAGGTATTACTATATAAATAAATATAAGAAATCAATAATGGGTGTGACCTCCATTATTATTGATACATTCTTGGAGGCGTCTGCTCATTGACGCTATCAAGGTATCAATATAATTAATATTAATCGTTTCCCATGCGGTATCAATGGCTGCAATTAGTGCATTACGGTTTACTGGTATAAAATTTGGCCCTTGTTGTCTTCGGATAACAGCAAGTATTCGAGCCCAAACATTTTCGATAATGTTAAAATCTGGGCTTTTGCTGGCCAGGGTAACAGCTCCAAGTTATTTTCTCGTATCCAATTGCGCACAACCCGCGAAGTATGAATAGGGGCGTTGTCCTTTAACAACAAAATACATTATGAAAATGTTAATTCAACAGATCCCGAACTATTTTTGGAGAAAGTATAGTGAAATAAAATACTTACTTGTTGGAAAATATAATCTTCGTCTGGATAAAACACTTCGACTGAAGGTTTCATAATAGTTTCCAAAATATCTAAATACGCAGCAGAATCAAGACGTCCATCGATAGCCCAACAAACTCCTGGACCCCGCGCGCTAACCCAACCCCACACATTCACAGAAAAATAACCACTTCGTTTTTAGGACATATGTGATTATTTTCGTAACGAGTTCCTTCCATTCTAAAAACTTTTAGTGGTCCATCGTTGCGGCTATTGAACGTTTTTCGTCGCTAAAAATCACTCGATTCCAAAATTCCAAAGGTTCGTTCACATATCGCCTTGCAAATTCCAGACGACGTCTCATATTTTCGTCACTGAGAACTTCTTTCGCAGCAGCATTATACTTCTTTATTCCCATCTCCTTTAATCTTTTTGTGCAGTTATACGGCATCCGGGAAAATGTGTATCTGCTATAGCCCTGGAGTATGTAGCAAATGGTTGTTCTGTTACGTAATGAAACAACTCGAGATCTTGAGCACGTGTAGATACTTTAGGTCTACCACTTCCGATGGCTCTTTCCAAAGTGTGTTCAAGATTCCATTTTACTCGGTAATGCCCTACGGTGCTTTTTGGTATATCTAACATACGTGAAATTTCACGCACGCTACGGCCCGCCGCTAATTCCGAAACAATCCGCGCTTTCAAATCAGCACCGAGATGAGGTGGCATTTTCACAACACTTGAAATTTTAAACTAAAATGGAATTTACATTTCTTACTTTATTTATTGGTTCACACTACCCCTTCTCAAACAGTAGGTAATTGTTTATTTATTACATACTTCTAATGACCAATGTAACAACCCTTAGAGCAATATGACTCAAAGGAAGTAAATTAAACAAGCAAGGATATTCTATTGTTATTGAAACTTATTCATAAAGTAAAAGCCATTTCCTTATAATGCTAATGGACAGGATTTTCTTTTAAGTATTAAGATTACAATAGAGGACTTATAAACTTTCGAAAATATCTAATTATAAATATTTACACTGCAATTGCGCTTTTTCCTTAATAATTTCTTAGCAATAACATACACGTTCTTGGTTTTAAGTTGTCATAAATTTGATATGATATAAATTTGTGTTTCTAATATTACATCACAAACTAATCTTTATTCGCCAAAAATTGTTGCTTAAGTTGTAAAGCTTCGTACACACCTGAACAACAAACCGAGCAACAAACATAACAACGAACCGAAAGTCAAACAGAACGACAAACGATCTTTTATGATTTCCACAATCCGAACAACAAACGGAACGTTTGTGCTGTTCCATAATTATTTTCAGTAGTTTTCAGTTCATATATATTTATTATTGAGAAGAGAAAATTGCGGAAAACAAGAAGATAGTGCCAACCAAATTTTTACGCACAAAGAAGAGTAAAAATTATAATTTACTTCGTTTTTTTTATTTTGGAAATTTCCCGCCCAAATGATGCTAATAGGGACATCATTTTTTCTTGCATTCTTAAACACTGATTAATTTAAAACATTTTTCTTCTGTCAACTCCATAATATTACCTAAAACACAACAAACCCACAAAAGGGAGGACAAAAATAAATAATTTAATTCTCCCGCATAAGTTTGTTCGCCGTTTTGTTTAGATTCGTCCAAACCTGCAAACGCATTCGCGCGCATTTTCTTTGATGTCGGAGAAAAACCGACAAGTTGCGGGAACGCCGCAAACCGTTCGTGGAACAATCAGAACTTGCGAATCTGTTCTAAAATTCGTACGTAGCACCGTCCAAATTAATGTTCCGATTGCCGTTCGGTTCGTTGTTCTGTTTGTTCCTCGGTTTGTTGTTCAGGTGTGTACGAAGCTTTACAATAAGCATATTAATATGAACTATATCTTATGAAAGGAGAGTTATGTAACTATAATTAACGACTTAACGTTACGTTAGTAGATTCCATTTACTATTTACACATATTTTCTTGGAACATTCGATAATTAACTATCGGGATATGATGACCCTATACTTCGCAGGTTGTGCGCAACTGGATACAAGCAAATAACTTGGAGCTGTTACCCTGGCCAGCAAAAAGCCCAGATTTTAACATTATCGAAAATGTTTGGGCTCGAATACTTGCTGTTATCCGAAGACAACAAGGGCCAAATTTTATACCAGTAAACCGTAATGCACTAATTGCAGCCATTGATACCGCATGGGAAACGATTAATATTAATTATATTGATACCTTGATAGCGTCAATGAGCAGACGCCTCCAAGAATGTATCAATAATAATGGAGGTCACACCCATTATTGATTTCTTATATTTATTTATATAGTAATACCTTTATTTAAAAAAAAGTTTTCATTTAATTTTAAACTATAACTTGGTATCTTAATTATAATTATGTAATAAATTCTTGTCAAAAACTAAATATATACGTTGACAATAAGAATTGCCTTAGTTTTTATTTTCACTTTTTATATTAACTACAGAAAAAATGAAACGTCATAAAATATACATTTTGTAAGGACTAAATATTATGAATAGAGAGTTTAATGATTTTTTTTAATAACTTACAATAATTAGTAGGTTAGATTTATTTAAAAATAAGTAATAATCAGTCAACCCAAATAACCATGTTTAGTTTTTGATTTAATTTAAAAGTTATTGCTTGTAGACGTTTTTTAAATCAAAATTATTTCTAATTTTATTTTGTAAACATTTCCTAAACAAAATTTTGATTCGATAATTAATCGAGCTATGGTGTTTAATTAGCGATACCTTCAAATATATTCTTTAAAGAAAAAATTAAGTAAGCAACGTAAATTACCTATTTTCTAAAACGTGCTTAGTGTAATGATTCATTCTACAGTCCTTCTATAAGATAACCCCTGCTGAGACTACCTGCTGTTAGAATTGTAAATGATACCCTTAAGCCCGCTTCACAATGTGCAAACTTTTGTTTACAGAAATTGTGGTGTCCAAGTTTTAAATTTCATGAGTGTACCTAGATTTAAATAAGGTTCTAATTCATTTAAAAAGTTAGGCATTTCTCGAAGGTGATCTATAGAGTATTAAAATTTTATAGGTTGAGGGTTTGAGGTTTGACTGAGATAGATGAACAACTAAACCAATATTTTAAATAAAATTCATGTCGTAATTTTTGTAAGAGCTATTATTATGCAAAATTTACCATTTTGTAAGCTGATTACAGCATTTGTTTTTAGTAATGCAATCATTTTAGACTATGTTACGGTCTATATAGAACTTTACTGAATCATTATGGAATTTCAAATGCATAACAATTAAATAGGAATTAATAATTAATAAATAGGTACGATGTTTATAAAAATTACAAATAAGTTACAAATTAATAAAAATTAAATAAACACAAGGTAATAAAAATTTGAATGGCATTAAAATTAAAATAAATCAAAAATGTTCTCCAACGTATTCCGCTTGGGAATGGTTCCTAAAGTGGAAGCAGCGTTCCCTATCTGGATTCCCAAGCTAATGCTTTGTTTAATATAACTGCCAGACTGAGGAATGCCAGATTGATTTATAACCATTTGTGATATGGAGGAAGAAAGATTTTTTGTGTCAGCACTCCAAGAGCCAAAAGTTTCAACAGTAAATGCACAAAAAAAATAATCATCTTTAATTGTTTTATATTTGTTGTGTTTTGCAGATTGTGCTAAATTAGCAGCAGAACAGGCGAGAAGAAATGAAGAGGTTAAATATGAAGCAGTTACCGTATCGACGCATGTGACATACCACACTAAAGTTTTCCCTTTACTCCAAGGAATTAAAGTCAAACTATCATCTTTTTTATCAAGGAGTAATACAAGAAAGAGGCTAATGAATCACCTATAGGTACCTCTAAGAGGAACAGCCTAAAACTTTCAATTTAAGTAGTAACATAATGCAACGTAGTAATATTATTCTTTTAATCTTTAATAGTAACAATTTATTTACTTTCAGAAATAAACATTTGAACTGCAAACTTAATATGGATTGCAAAAACAACAACATTTATATATGTAAAATGTAATGATGTACAGACAAATTTTAAAAGTAAAATAAAACATTGATATCCAATAAACAAACTTTTTACTCGGAATACGTAGTTACTATTTGTACCTAAATAAAATAAATAATTCGTAAATTGTTGGGAATCAATTCTACGTTACATTAAACTTTCGAATAAAGCAAGCAACGTAACGTTAAATAAACATTCATTTCGATTAACCTTATGTGACAGTAAATTTTTTGCAAAATGAAATAAAATCTCAAATGATACAAATCCCTTAAAGTAGATATATACATAAACAACCACAAATCAAACAGGAAATTTGGAAGTGTAAGTAAATCAGTGGAGATCAATTCTTGCATAAAAAAAATACAAGCAGAAATAAAATATTTTGAAAATAAAACACAAATATTAGGTCAAAATAACAATTTTAGAGGTAACGTTGTAATCCAAAAATACCCTCTTCAAATTAACGTGTTAATTACATGTAGTATACTTCAAAGGAAATTACTTTATTTAATTAAACAACATTTCATAATTAAACGTTTTTGCTTAGTTGCGTTTTAAAAAAGTTTTTAATTATTGTACGTTTTTAACAATAACAACTTATTGTAACTGTGAGATTACATCGATCGAAATTCAGATAAATTTGATGAAAACATTGTTAATAAAAAAAGGACTTTTCCTTTCGGTATCAGCAAAACTTTAGCATCATTAATTATGAGATTAATTCAATATGTGCAAATGCCAAAGTAGGACGTTACGAAAACACCAAACGTCAAGTTATCAGAAAATCTCATTACCTAACTTCTGGTTTCAGTCAGTATACCTTAATTTAGAGATAAAACTAAATGGAGTTCGACGTAGCATTTAATCCTACATTCAACAATTGTTCATCATAAGAATTTCTATAGAATTGATAATAATAGGTGCTTTTAAATTAATAATTAAGACTAATGCTATTGAATTGTTTGTTTAAGTGGTGCAATCTGTTTATGTGTTAATTTTATGTAAATATTTAGGCAATAATTCTCTTGTAAGTTGAACGAAAATTTAAGACTTTTTTACTGCGCTTGTTCAACTGCTCTTATAGTTGAAACTATTTATTTTTATAGTTAGTGTAGAGCTAACCCGCCTCTGACTCAACGCACAATCGCTGTATGAAACAAATTTGATTTCCTGAAATTACTTACTTTAAATTAAAAAATAAAAATGTATTTATATACAGTTTTCCAATAAACCACAGGACAAGTTTTACCAGAACCATCTTGAGTTTCTGGCCAGATGCCGCCTATGAACCCACTAACGTGCACAAAGTTCATTTTTCTCCTTTCATGACTGGTCAATATACTCGTATCTTACCAATTAGTGAGCTTACAATTGTTAAACTGGATTACATGTTGACGCGTGCCTTGCAAATCAAGTATTTCTGCATATACAGGGTGTTTTTTAAGTAATCTAAAAATATATATGGGGCCTTCGTTACTCAATTTTAAGACGAAAAGTTCATATAAACATGTGTGATAAGTCTTGTCGTTAATGAGATACAGGGTGTTTATTATTTTATTAAAAGCAACAACATGTGTTAAACATAAAGGAAAAATAGTATATTTCAGAGCATGTGTTCAAAATGTCCACCTGCAGCTAAAATGCAAGCATCTGCTCGATGTCTAATTGATTGCCGAATACGTTCGAAGATACCAGGATTGTTACGAATAACATTACAGCCTTGTATGATACGATTTTGAAGATCTTGTACGTTTAATATCGGGGTTGTGTAAATGAGCGATTTTAAATATCCCCACACACAAAAATCCAGAGGATTATGTCCCGGTGATCTAGGGGGCCACGGGTGTGGAGATCCTCGTCCGATCAATGGTCTGGAAAAACGTTATTTAAAAACTCGCGAACAATCACTGAAAATGTGGAGGAGCTCCATCATGCATGAACCACATGCGCCTTCTAATAATAAGAGTACATCTTCTAAAAGAACTGTAAGTTCATTTTCTAGAAAATGAAGGTATGTCTCACCAGTCAACCGTGCAGGAAGGAAAAATGGTCCTATTAAATAATCTTCGATGATGCCAAGCCAAACATTGACCGAAAATGTTTGTTAAAATCGTTTTACAATTATGGCATGTGGATTTACATCTGCCCATATGTGGTCATTATGAAAATTCATAATGCCATGTCTTGAAAAGTTGGCTTCATCCGTAAACAGAATATCGGCAGCAAAATTGGGATTGTTTGCTATTTTATTTAAAATCCATTGGCAATACTGTATGCGAAGCGGATAGTCAGTAGGTAGCAAATGTTGTACACGTTGAACGTGATATGGATACAATAAGTTATCTTTTAAAATTTCCAAACAGTTCTGTTACCAACATTTAGTTCATCAGCAATTTTTCTGGTACTCGTTTCTGGATGTTGATCAATCACTAGAAGAATCTGGTTTTCCAATTGTGGAGTTCTCACAGTTCTGGGTCGCCAATAATATTCTTTGATTTGGCAAAAGTTCCAGTTTCTTGTAAACGAATATGTAGCTTAGTAAACGTATCTGAACATGGTAAACGATTATTAGGATAACGCTGGGCATACATACTCTAGCCTCTAAGGCATTACCATTCGCTAATCCATACAAAAGTGCATATTAGCCATTTCGGCATTAGTAAACACAGGCATCGTTTTTATCTTAACACAAAAGATCGTATTATTAACAATTTATTGTTCGTTGTTTGCGTTAGTTTTAGGTTTGACACAGTTGTCAACGTTATTCCAAAGGCCACTTAGAATAAGCATGTTTTCGAAAACCAGTAGCGTCACCAGGAAAAATTAATTTCAAATACAATCAGAGCTGATTTATTATAAACAATTTAACACCCTGTATCTCATTAACGACAAGATTTATCACACATGTTTATATGAACTTTTCGTCTTAAAATTGAGTAACAGAAACGCCCATATAATATTTAGATTACTTAGGAAACACCCTGTATAGTAATGTAATTGTTTTTGAATATAATCTTCTTTGTAATAAATTGTGACAAGTTTCAAATATGGCGCCACCGAATGGATAAGTTTTTAATAAACCCGAGTACAAGTTTTCCTAATAAAAAATGTCGTTGTTTAAAAACAGTTGTTCGTCATTATTATTCTGAATCTCAAATTAAAAACTCAAACCCGAAAAAAAGTCCGTTAAATAAAAAATAATCAAGAAATGGATACATAAAACCAAACAAAATAGAAATCCTTTGAGCAACTTTGTCGATAGGTATGTAAAAGCAGTTACATAAGTCGATTCTTTGATAATTATAGCCAGCATAAGTGTTAACAAAAATAAAAATCTCGAATCGCCTGCTTTAAGTTCGCAAGAGGTTGTACAATAGCAAACAAACACTGAGAATCACTCGATAGCTGTTTCGTCCTTTTGGGACTCTTCATGAGTGAGAGACCTCGAGTGTAAGTTCACTATTGTACAAATGCGTGCTGTAAACTATAATTATCAAAGGATCGACTTATGTAACTGCTTTAACTATTAAAGTTACTTAATGCGAACCATTTGTTACGATCGCTAACACGAGCCAAACTAGATGTCGCAAAACTTATAGTTTAAAATCCTTTTGTTTTTATGTTCATTTTGACAGTGTTGTTCATACAAATTGTGTTGAAAACGACATAAAAATTATCTCTTTTTAAAATAAAACCTTAAATTAAATAAATTAAAAACTAATCATAATAGGTATGTAAAAAAAATAGGAAAGCTATTTATGTAATAAATCCATAATCTACGTTTTTATAGACAAGCCACAGAATTTTGGAAAGGGAGGGAGGGGGGAGGTTTTAACCGGGGGCGAGTCCATAAACGTGATTATAGACGAGTTTCATACAAGATTTTATGGCCAGGATTTAGTGGTCTTTTGCTTGTATTTATAAATTGACAGTTTTTACTCTTCAAATCCACACAGTTATTCTGTCATTCACGTTTGAGATTGACAGCCATCCATAAAATAATAAAAATAGTAGTTCATAAAGAAGCATTTTATTGCCTACAAATTGTATCATAAACTTCACAAAGTCGGCCGGTTGACTCTAAATATAATCTACTCGTACCAACTGATATCTAAAAACATTAATCAAGAAAAAGAAAGTCTCATTGGTTATAATTATAATTGAGTTTTGGCTTATTCATTTCTCTGTTACTGTTTATAAAACTTCATCTCTGAATTTTTGTGTTCATAATTAAATACAAAGATGGAACGCAATAATACCAGATTTGATAACCTTCGCAAACATTCGAAGAAGTCGATAAGACACCAAAACATTTGGTTTAGAATAGCTTCATTTATATGATTGAGTATAGCATGGTTTGTATCTTTTCTTAGAAGGTGACACGTCAATGTAATCGGAGGTGAACGGTGTTGGTTGGTAGGTTACAGTTATTACAATTTGTTTCTAAAAAAATTACATGTTTTTATGTGGCTTGGGGTAAACGGTGTTGGTTGGTAGGCGTGATCCTAGGGGAAACGGTGTTGGTAGGTAAGTTAGAGTTAGAACAACTTTCTTTTTTAAAAAAAACTTACATGTTTTCATGTGATTTCGGTAAACGGTGTTGGTCGGTAGGTGTGATCGAGGGTGAACGGTGTTGGTAGGTAGGTTAGAGTTATTACAATTTTCTTTTTAAAAATTACATGTCTTTAAGTGATTTGTGGTGTACTTTGTTAATTGGTAGGTGTGATCGGTTCACCATGCTATCAAATTTTTTATTGTTGCTTTCTTTGAATGCGCGGCATTTTACAAAATAAAATTATAAAAAAAACTAACAAAATTTAATTATTAAACAATGTATGCAACAATTACTTACAATGGGTGCTATGAATGTAAAAGAAACTTATTTTGGTTTTCATGCATACCTACATACAAGCATGTACATCTGCAAAAAAATAATGTAAAAACGTCATCTTGCTGTTATCAGCTACTATTCTTAGAAAGCTGGTGGTATTTCCTCGTTTCATGGCGAACACGTTAATCGCCTGAAACAGTGTAAGATAAAAACCTATTGTTGCAATTGAACTACTGTTTGCATCGCTCAATTGTTACGCGTCCAATTGTTGCACGCTTCCAATTGGCACACGTCCAATTGTTGCACGCGTCCAATTGACTGCGTCCAATTGACGTATAATAATCAGCTTTGAAATTTGATTTTACTACTGTCTGAAATTCAATTTTAGAAAGTCTATTAAAACTTGGTGCTGCTTTGTATACGATTTATTAATGTTGAAAGAATGAAATCATCTCTATGTTTGTAGTGCTACAAAACAGTTAATAATTTGTAAAAAAAGATACAAGAATTAAATATACGGTAAAGTGTTTTTTATATGAGACCCCTCGTAATATGAGATTCCCGGTTATTACTGGTATAAATTTCTAAAATGCAGTATCAGCGCCATCTATCGACACATGCTCATACAGTACCAATATCGTCCGCATGATAACGGTGAATTTAGTTAGTTTGCGTTTTTGAAACAGATGTTTAGAAAGTTTGCTCAAGAAAGTTTTTAAAGTGCTTGTTTAATTGGCAATTATCTTCATCATGATAAGTGGTTCATTATATTTTCCGTCGACCGTGCATTTATGAATTACATTAACGTAAACAAAATCCTTCATTA